>ML792570.1:442404-479336 GCA_009831015.1 Picea engelmannii
GGGGGGGGGCATGTTAGGGACCTAACCTTCCCAACCCCTCACGTAGGTAGAATAATATATTTTCCATGTAATAAAGATTGATATTAATAAATAAGGCCTAGTTAATAATGTGAATAGGTCTAATGTAAGACAACTTAATAGAAGCTTCCACTTGTAGAAAGATCTTCCTTCAGATTATTCTTTTGAAGACATATTTAATATAAGTAGGAGTAGAAGGCATGAGAAGCTTTGTCTTGATAATTATTGTAATATAACATTTCTCTGTTGGAGGTTGCCCCCTTGAAGAGGCAAGTGAACATTACTTTCTATCAATAAATGTATCATCTTTGGTGTTTTGGTTCTCTACATTTTGTTGTTCCATTGGTATTTGCTTCAATATTTCTATTTTTTGCTTATTATAATAGATCTTGTACCTAACAACTTATGGCATTTATTTTTCTTTGCACATATTATATTGCAACTATTAAAGTAATTGTTGAAGCAAATGTATCCATGAGGTTTAAATCCTTGTTGTAAATCATAAAACTATTTATAGGTTTAAAATAGAAATGTTGGTTGCAATAAGAAAAACTAGGTTGTAACCCAATATAGATGAGATGTGTAACACAACATATTGCAACAGAACCAAAATGAAAGAAAAATTAAAATCTTAATGTAAAACAAGGGTTGCATGGCAGCTTAGTCCCTACCAAGTAAATTTGGAAATGGAGTGTACGTAGATGGGATCATTGAACTAGAGTGTCCCAACAATTGTCAATTTACTATAAAACCACTGTCAATTTGCTATAATTATTATTTGTCTTTATTAAAGAAAAAATCAAAATCATTATTAAAAGGGATATATATTCACACACACATGTTGTCTATATCATTTTGTGTTCCATCTTTAACTATATTTTTACTAATTTATTTTCATTTAAAAGGAATTCAAAATTACTATTAAAAATAAATTACACATATGTCATCATACCTAATTATATGTATATCATTTTGTATTAATCTAGTAGGAGTACACTTTGTATTAATGATAAAAGAAAAATATGGAAAAACATAAGTGCAATAATAATGAAATAAATGGATAATAATAATGAGAGAACACTTTTTTTCTTAATTTTTTTTATATAAAAGGTACTAGGTACTTATAGCCAAGTTTATTGAAATGCAATAATAATGAAATAAATGGATATTAATTATGAGAGAACACATGTCATTTTTACATTTTTTCTTAATTTTTGATATAAAAGATATCAGGTACTTATAACCAAGTTTATTGATTATGTAATTAATTTCAAATATTGAAATAAGTGAAGGTAACAATAAGACTTGAAATATATTAACCAATTAGAAATGAAAAAACAATTTTTTTTATTATATCAAAAAATATATATTTGTTTTCTTAAGTTAAACATTACACTTCACACACAAATTTAAAATGCAAGGCAAATTAATGTCAAATCAATAACAAACTCATTTCTATGGTCCCTTGGCAGGGACTAATAAGACCAACATAATCATTCAACACACTATACTCACAATAATAAAATAATAAACAAATCAAGGTAAATTTATTTTAACACAGATTTATTGCTACTCCATTTTGGTTTTATTCTTATTCATGTTTAATTAATCCCAGATAAATGTACATTAACTTATGTGTGCATAATTGATAATCATCATAACAATGCACATAAATTATATGTAACAAGAGTAGCGTAACATGTGCAATACCTGCCAAGATAACTTGAACCGAAATGAATAGAGGGAGGCCAAATAAAAGTTGAAAATGAATTATTATCATTGAAAGTGGAAGGGAGATAGATTTAATTGGGATTTTTGCCACCACAACCTCAGCGCGTTGGAGTTTTATGCACTGCAACACACTTGTTGTGAAACAATTTAGATTTAGATTTGTTGCTAAAATGTATTTAATGCAATGTTGATAATGTTCATTTAAAAATAATTGAGTTTCTTCTTCAACCTCTAGAACTGATGGAGAATTTAATTATACTGCTACAAATTTAATTATACTACTGCAGAAATGGTAAGATATTATTTTTTTTATTTGCCACGTTCTGCATGTGTGAATGTGAATTTGAGTGCCAAGCTTTCGGTGGAAATATATTATAGTGTATGGGTCAGTACCTTCTAGCCGTCGTCAAAATCCGTGGTATCCACGCACTTTATGCAAAACAATGATTACAAAGTGGACCCCTCCACAATAAGACTTTCAATTTATGGACCAATTAGGTAAGAGATATATCGATATTAAAATAATATGAAAATAAAAAATTCAATGTAATATGGTTAAACTTTGGAATAGTATGAAAATATTTTGGTCAATGTGTAAACTAATACACAGTCAACGCAAACTAATTGCTATATACCATGCCTATCGGCAGGTATAATAAGTACTCATGTGTATACTTACAGTGCATAGTTAATGAAAAAAGTCCTTTGGATTTGCTATGGAGGAGTTATTTGGTAGGAAGATGTATAAAATATGTTATAAAGATGATAGATTATTTATGAAATAATATTAACAAGTGAAACTAGTAGCAAAACTATTTATACCTGTCTTTTAGACATATTTTAATATAATAACTACATGTAATATAAAGTGAAAAGTGAAAATAATTATGAAATACTTGAAACATATGATAATGTATTACTTGTGCATAACCTAAAAGTAAAATAAAAGTAACAAAAATTGAAGTAGAATTATTGATAATGCCACAAGTGTTATATCTAGGCAAATCTTAAACAATAGATTTGTTATACAGTTTGAGTGGGCCTAATGGTTAAGAACATGTGTTTCCTCTTAAGAGGTAGTAGGTTCAAAGTGAGAGGGGGGTAGCCTATGTACACCTCCATAGACTTTCCACAATGATCTCATACACCAATTTGGTTGGTGTCTAGTTTGCCAGTGACCTTAAAATTAGATTATTATTATTATAAATATTGATTTTAAACTTTTACATAAGTCATGCCTACCTACCTATATATTATTTAATTAATTAATATATGATTATAATGAGCCAAAACAAATCCTACAAGTTGGAGTAGAGTACTACTTTTACAAGAACCTAGGCAAATCAAATATTTATTACAAACTTGTTTATTGAGGGAAAGAGCAACACAAAATTTTGCCTCAAAGCTGTGTGAGTACCTCATTGTTGGAGTTGTTTTCTTTGGAAGGTTTAGCCGAATTGCCAGTTAGATAGAGTGATGTTATACAAAACCATTTCCTTTTCGTCGCTAGTGGTGACCTTAAAGGAAATGCTATGGCCCTTGAAGTAGGAATTTCTTTTCCAATTCTATCCATACTTGCTATAACTTCTTAAAATTAAAAAATAATATAAGAAATGATTTTTGGTTTCCCCTAGAAAAAGTAGTTTCATTGTTATTCATATAGAATCAAAGGAAACTTTCTAGTATAAAATGTGACTTATGAAAGTCATAAGCATGACTACAATTATCAACTGTTCATCCTCTTGACAAAAAATATTTACTTGTAGACATCTAAAGAAACTATGCTTGATCAATATGAGATTTACATCATGTAACATATTTCAACCACTAATGTATGTTACTTCAAAATATCAAAAAACAATATGTATACAAAAAGAAGTACAAATGTAACCATCTGACATTGTACTTTTTAGAAAATGTATAGGGAACTAGTGCTAATCACATCATCATTATAAACTTCATCAAACATCAACCAACCAAGTTGCTTCCCCAGTGCTTGTTTTGACAAAGAGTTTGCCAAAGAGTTGAACTGTCTATGAACATGGAAGCACTTTAACCAGCTAAAATGTTGCTTGAGATCCATGATCTTCTTCTTCCAAGGCAGTAAGTTGAGAGCATTTAATTGTGACTTTCCATCAAACCAATCCAAAACAACCTTTGAATCTCCTACCACCATTAATTTTGTAATATGACATCTCTTCGCAAACATAAGGAGACCCCATAAACCAAGCAACTCTACTTTGATATTTGTACTTGCACATACAACAAGATGAACTCTATAGAAATGAAAACCACTTAATTTTAGAACAATGCGCACACCGCACTCACCCCCTGCAACAACACCATCAAAGAAACCTATACGCCTCTCTTCAAAATAAACATGATTAATAAGATAATTAAGATTTTCACTTCTATTATCACATGGCATCTCCTTGATTGCCAAAACAATCCTAGAACATAAACTGACACCATTTCTATAATAGTCCTCAAACATAATCTTGTTTATGTACCGTTGTTGGCATAAGGGGCAAACCCAGGGTTCAACACTCAAGAGCGCACCAACAAAATCCTAACTACTGACCCTTTCGGCAACACCTGCGAAGCAAATAAGGTCTCACCCGAGGTAGAGGCAAGGGTGGTTGCAGGACTCCAGTGTCTGCAACCTTAGCTGGGACATCGATCTGTGATTACAACACCTTAACAAAGCACTTAATAGTTATAGTTAATTAATACCTAGCCTTAGTTTACAGCGCAGATAAACCCTAATAACATAGCACCACAATATTCACACAGATTCGAAATATTCAAGCACTAAGCACATCAACATAGATTAGATCTAGCTTTCATTCACATTATTCAATACTAAGCTATCATATTAGATTCTTCTAAGCATATCTCAATGCACTAAGCAATTAATCACATAAACAAGAGAACAACCATAAAGCACAAAGCAACCACAACACAGGATATACGTGGTTCACCCCCAGCCTGGGGCTATGTATACCAAATATTCTTCTCTTTTATTATCTTGGTCAATCAGCTACCTGCACAGAGCCGCAAGATTCTACTCCACATAGGATAGGAGATCTGCGCGCACTTCGCAAGATCCTCCCTCCCTGATTTACAACACAAAGCCTTTCCACGGTCTCTTACAATCACTTGCACTTAGCTCTACAAGTCTCACACAGAATGCACGAAGCATCTACAATCCATACTTGCACTTAGCACTTAGCACTTAGCAAGGTACCAAAAGACCTTATCTCCCTTCTTACCTCACCTAGAATTCTATTTATACATTACAAAAAGGGCCTAAACATGGGTAAACCCATGGGCCGACATCCCCATACCCGTTACATAAGCCCCAAACCCAAAAATCCCTAAAAAGGGGCCGAGATCCCGCAATCTCCACTTTGACTTGCGCTCTACCTTTGACAGCCTGTCGAAGTCCCAAAATAGGTCAAACATGACCAAGGATCCTCAAAACTTGTTCAAGGGCCAACATGCCCCCAACACTCACCTGTGACTTGTCCCGAGTCACTCTGATCTGGGTAGTTCTGCTTCAAAAGCTTCGAGCCTGGCTTGAACTGCTTCGACCTACTGTTGGGCCAAGGCCTCCTGCTCGACGAACTCTTGGATAACTGCTTCGTTGACAGGTCCCTCCAAGCATTGTTCAGTTGTAGTGACGACTTGCTCCAGTTCTGCTCCTCGACCTTCAATCTCTCTGAATAGTTGACAAGCCTCGTCCTATATTGGTTGGAGTCTCTGAGTCACTTCCAATACTTTTCTCTGAATGGTGTGGACATGTTGTTGAGCAGTGCGCTATTCTTGGGATCGCTTCATCCTATCGACTGCTGACAGGGGATTTAACTATGTCTGTATTGTTTCTGCTTGTTGCTTTGCCTCCTGGAGTTGTGACTCCAATGCCTTCAATTCAGGATCCTCAATGATTCACTCATAAGTCTGCACACTGCAATCACTTAGTTGTTTACATTCCATGGCGAGGGCCTTGATTTTCTCAACTGCGCTTCGAGCAGTTGCTTCTCTTTGATCTCGTACATCTTGCGGAGTGTTGGGCACTGTTCTTATCTCTAGATCTACAATTCTTTGTTGAAGTTGTTGGATCGCTTCAACAAGATGTGTTACTTGTTGTTCCACTGGGCCTTCCTCCTTTTTCTCTAAGCCTGTCACAGAGCGAAGTGCTCTACTAACTGCTTCTTTGACTCTGAGCTTCTCTGTGAGCAACTGCTCTTTCTCTTGCTGGATTTGTGCTTTCTCCTCTTCAAATTTGGTCTGGAGAGCAACCTTCTCCTACTGCGCAACTCAGTGTTTCTCTATGAATAATTTTTGCACTTGCATTAAGGCCTCTGTGGCCTGGTATGTTTCTTCGCGTGTGCGACGAAGGCAAACTTCGATCGCATCAGCTAGTTTACAAAGTTGGGTAGGCTCATCTCCCAACTCTGGTGCTTCTAATGGTGGGGGTGCAATGGATACTGCATGGTTGGATTGAAGGGCTTGTTGGACCCCCTTAAGTTCAACCTCGATTCTGTCGTACATCTCTTCTTGCTTGGCTTCGTGTTTTTGCAAGATGTCCTGCGAGGCATCTACTACAATTGCAATGATGAAGTCGAATTCATTGACTGTGAGCATGGTTCGCATCATGGTTTTACTAGCTCTGGATTTCTTCCTCGAGGTAGGTTTCGTGGGAGAAACCTTTCATTTCTCAGAGGGATCAGTCTCGTCCATGGGATCCCTAGGCGGTGTTACTTTGCCTTGCTTCTATTGATATTCTTTGTCGTTAGTCTCTTCTCTATCTACTTCGTCATCACCTCCTCGTCCTGGTGATTCTGAAGCAGTTTCTTCTGATGTGTTGTTCGGGTTTTGTACCTCTTCGATCTTCTTCCTTCTTCTGGTTCCAGGTGTGTCGTGTTCTTTGTGAGTGGCCTCCAAGCTGCCAATTAGTTCGGGATCAGAAATTTCTATAGGGTCAACAGGGATAAGGAGGTCTATTGACCAGTCCTTGGTTATCTCCTCAATGTCCTCCTCTGTGAGCTTATAGTATGACTGAATCTCTTCTTTATGCTCGTCTTCTCGCACAATGATATAAATAAAGTGTCGATCTATGCAGAACTTCATGAGAGATCTAAACTGGTACAAGGTGTTCAACATCATATGAGGGACAACTTCGATGGCCCTCTTCAACTGCACGTAGTATGTATGGAATACTACATTCAATTGCCAATGTTTTCCCATATCGCTCGAGTAACAGAGCGTAGTGAACTTCGCAGCGAGTGGTTCGAATGGATCGATGTCTGGGAAGGTCGCACCTTCCGACATCTCCCAAGAAGTAAACGCTATGAGGATTAGGATTCAACGAAAGTGGAACTCGTAGCCCTGATCCTGAGCTTTGCGACAATCCAATTCCATTTGGTTGACTAGATACTTCAGCCAGTTCATCTGGAGTCCTTCTACACATTTCCCAATGAGGTCAACAATGAATCCTATGACCTGTGTAGGTTTGTTCTTTCTCACGAGATTTCCTGCGATCAGTTGGTAGGCCAGACGCACTGCGCCATTCTGGATGGAAGCTACCTTGTAGCCTTGCATCCCCTTTTCTACATCACCATATGTGTCTTTGATCCTCTGTGCCAATGCGCGATCTGTAGCCTTCCTTGGGTAGAAGTCCTATGGGTCGGGTCCTTGCATGCTCAATCTAGTGATCCTATGGATCAACGTCGGATCGATTTTGATGTGTCTATATATCTAGAGATATCCGCCATGGTAACATGATAGCAGGAGCTTAACACACACATTAACCTCCTGGTGCCTTCCAAAGTGTGGAATATTCATTACATTCAAGAGGGTGGACTGGGCGAGGTTCATAGTCCATGATTGGGGGATTATTTTCGAGTTCTTCCCCTTCATCCCAGTCAGATACTTGTAAGGAGCGAGCATACTTTAGTTCTTATGGTCTCCTAGGTTGAAGTCGCTAAAATTCAATGTTGCAATCTTATCCTATTGCGTTCTTACTACACATATCCCCTTCGGGAGGTACGCAGTAACCATAGTGTAATCAAAGTCTCTCGAGACACTGTCACGACTCACCGCGCCAGCAAGAGGCGGGATGTAGTCAGGCAGGATAGTCGGTATTAACTTCGCATTCGCCAAGTCATCTTGATGCTTGGTTCTTTTCTCTGCCGCAGGTCGGGATGGTCCGGATCCGCGAGAAGTCGAAGGGGAGGCTTGCACTCCTCACGTCGATGAAGCTTGAAGTCCTGTGGGCATCACTCTTTCTGCTAGTAGATCAATTAAAACTTCCTCGACTAACTTCTCCACAATGCTGAGTTTGTCTGACATGCACGCTCTCAATCGGATAACTTAGGTCGATGAATGAATGCTCAAAGCAATAGAACAGGTGTCGATCTCAGTAAACACAACGCGATAGCAATGAGTTGGCTTGGATACAATTCACAAAAATGTTCTTGGTGCAACAACCGATGGAATAAGTAGACACAATGTAACAAATCTTCTCCAACGAATAAGAGGCCTTCATCAATGTGGTTCCACCCATTGCGACGCGGCCCCAATGGTCTGATGGTGAGATTTTTGGCCATAACCGTTGTTCTAACCATTCGGGGCATCAAGCTAACGGTTATAATGCTTTCAATGGCTATATTTCTTCACCATGTTGCGTTGTTCTGATATCCCGACGAAGTTCCAGTTTTGCAAACCTTTCTTCTGTGAAGTCCCTTCTGGAACCTTATGCAAATTTTCTATCTTTGCTCTCTTCTTACTGAGCTTCCTAGCTTTCTTCCCTGTAATCTTTATCTCGGTATTCCTCTTTCCATTCTGATTCTTATCTCCTTTTAGCATATTAACTTCGCGTTGTTGATGGTCTTTTGTAGGGTTCAAGGCCAATACTCATTCTCTGTCTGGGGTGGGTGCTATACTCTTTGGTGAGCCTTCTTGTGGTGTTTCCACTTCAACATTCAAGTTTCTGGTTCTAGACAACTTTGATTTGTTCTCTTATTCTTCAATCAAGTGCATTATCCTCCTAGTCATGAAATCTTTTAATTCTTGCTTCTTTTGTTCTAATACTTCCTCTTCTTTTCTTCCAGCCCGATCTTTCTCAATCCAAGTTTTTCCTAATAATATAGCAAATGGGGCGTTGTTTTCAATAAATTTAACAACCTCAAAATCTTCTTCTATCGGAGTTCCATGAGCATTCATAGATATCTGGGTGAGTCTTCCACATAAGGTTATCAACTTTCCTCTAAATAATCTTATTCCCCCCAATGAAGGAATCATAACAGGCTTTCCTAAGATTTCCCAAGTCCTTTATGCCATGATATTCACCTGTGTTTCTTCATCCAGAACACAGTCAATGTCGAAGTCTCCTATTCTTGTTTCTATGCACTCTTTTTCTTTGAAGATCTCAGATAAGTTGATATTTTTGTGATCATTCAGGGTTTCTTTCATTTGCAGCAATACATTCTCTGATTCTTTCTAGGGTACTACCATGGTCTCAGTTTCTTGATCTTCCTCAGGGTTATCTTGTCTCATATTCATTCTTTCAACCTTAGCAATCATTCTAGGGCAATCCAAAACTTCATGGTCTATAGCTTTACAACAAATACAACTAGGTCTTTTACCAGGGAATTCCTTAGCAAGATGTCTCGGTCTTCTGCAACTGTAACAAAGAGTTAATCTTCTTTTTCTTTCAAATGATCCCTAGGCTTTCCTGTACTCCGCACTAGGATCATAGTAGCTAACCTACAAAAAATTCTTTCTAGGGTCCTGCATCCATTTGTTAGTCCAAACATTCTTTCTATGCATAGGAATAACACATCTTTCATTATTTCTATCAGATCTACTCATATCAAACCTTCTTTCATCTAGTTGTGCCCTATTTTTCAAGCTAGGACAAAATTTATCAAACATACCTAGATCCATACTTTTAAAACGAAAATTTCCACTTATCTTACCTTTTCAATCAAAACTTTTCACTGTTCTTACCTTTAACAAAGCACAAAGCTTCAAGATCTTACTTCTTTTCTTCAGATCTGACTTTTCTTCTTAGCACAGAGCTTTACAGGTCAAGTAGAATACTGCAGATCTACGCACAAAGATTCTCTTTTTCTTTACTTCAGTTCCCAACAATCACAGTTTTAGGTCCCGACAATGGAACCATTTGTTGGCACAAGGGGTAGACCCAGGGTTCAATGCTCAAGAGCGCACCAACAAAACCCTAACTACCGACCCTTTCGACAACACCTACGAAGCAACGGAAGTCTCACCCGAGGTAGAGGCAGGGGTGGTTGCAGGACTCCAGTGTCTGCAACCTTAGCTGAGACACTGATATGTGATTACAACACCTTAACAGAGCACTTAACAGTTATAGTTCATTAATATCCATCGTTAGTTTACAACACAGATAAACCCTAATAACAGAGCAACGCAGTATTCACACAGATCTGAAATATTCAAGCACTAAGCACATCAACATAGATTAGATCTAGAATTCATTCACATTATTCAGTACTAAGCTATCATATTAGATTCTTCTAAGCATATATCAGTGCACTAAGAAATTCATCACATAAACAAGAGAACAACCATAAAGCACAAAGCAACCACAACACAAGATATATGTGGTTCACCCCCAGCCTAGGGCTACGTCCACCAACTCTTCTTCTCTTTTATTATCTTGGTCAATCAGCTATATGCACAGAGTCGCAAGATCCTACTCTGCATAGGACAGGAGATCTGCACGCACTTTGCAAGATCCTCCTTCCTCGAGTTACAACACAAAGCCTTTCCACAGTCTCTTACAATCACTTGCACTTAGCTCTACAAGTCTCACACAGTATGCACGAAGCATCTACATTCCATACTTTCACTTAGCACTTAGCACTTAGCAAGGTACCAAAAGACATTCTCTCCCTTCTTACCTCTCCTAGACTTCTATTTATATATTACAAAAGGGCCTAAACATGGGTAAACCCATGGGCCGACATCCCCATACCCGTTACATAAGCCCAAAACCCCAAAAGCCCTAAAAAGGGGTTGAGATCCCGTGATCTCCGCTTCGACTTGCGCACCGCCTTCGACAGCCTGTCGAAGTCCCAAAATAGGTCAAACATGACCAAGGATCCTCAAAACTTGGTCAAGGGCCAACAACCGCCATATGCCTCATAGAACAAAGAGAGGGACCACCCGGTTCCTCAGAAAAGTCAAGAACCAAAAAAATAAATTTTCGGTCAAAGATGGGAGATTCTAGGATCCATTTATCCTTAGTTGTTCACAAACCTCCTTCCAGATAGTCTAGGAAACCTCACATTGTACAAACAAATGTTGAGTTGTCTCTTCATCTTTTAGACATAGGGTGCAAAATGAAGGCCCGACATCGCCCATAAGCTCGGAGATTTCCCCAGTGAGGACACGACCATGAAGGCATAACCAAATAAAAAGAAGAATTTTTACAGGAGCCTACAATTTCCATAATGCTATGTGCCACCACTCTTATTCCACAACCACATATTGAGCAACCAGAGCATCATAAGCTGAATTCACAGTGATAGAACCCTTTGATTGGTTCCAAGTCCAAACAATAGAGTCTTTATCACTATTAAGTGAAACACCACTGCCCCTCAACATCATCAAGAAACCATTACATTCCATGACCAGTCCACCATCTAGACTGAGGTCTTCACCATAAATCCAATCTTGTGAGTTTGAAGCGCTTAACACAAAGGATGAGACAATATGTGCTAGAGAGTATATCTTTTTTCCCCATAAATTTTGAATGAGAGCATCCGAGAGTTTGTAGGAGGAGCCACTTCCTAGAAAAAGGATCTTGGCCAATCAGAACTTGAGCCCCATTTCCCTGACCACACTAGCCATCTCTTCAGCATGGGCATTGTATCTAAGAAGTTCCTCCAAAAGTTTGAGGCAAAAGTATAATTGTACTTTTCAGTACGCAATCACAAGATCACATCTGGTCCCTTCAGATACTTTTTTATCAATACTTTGCTCCACATACCAGTACCAAACAGAGCCCGCCAAAGGAATTTTGCAGCCATAGCCTAGCCAAACCAATGGATATTTCAGAAAACCCATCCACCTAGGACCTTTGGTGTGGCAATCATGTCCCAACTAACTAAATGATAACCCAATCCCTTCCTAGCTCCTTTCCAAAGGAGCCTAGAAAAAATATGACAAATATTGTGCTTGATTTTTGCAGGAACCTTAGCTAAACTAAGCCAGAATACCGACATGTTTTAAATAACATATTTAATAAGAGCCATCCTTCCACCCAATGAAAGCCACCTAAAATTCCAATGCCTAATTTTCTTTTCAACCTTCTGAAGAAGCCAAATCCAATCAGGTACCCTATAATCATTTGGTTTCAGAAGAAACCCAAGATATTTCATCCCACAATCAAATATTTTTATAGGGATTTCAAATATCTCCTCAAGCCTTCCCAACAACTCCTCCTCCATATTATGTGCAATAAAACATGATTTCTGGCAATTAATCTCCATGCCCGAGGCCAGGAAAAAACTAGTTAATAATTTATTGAGCTCAAGCCATTCCTCTACAGAGCCAACACCTAGAATGACTACATCATCAACACATAACAAGTGTGATATGATGGCCCCTTTTGCAACCTTTATCCCTGAGAATTTTCCTGAAGAGCAAGCCTTGTTCATCAACCTACTGAGACATTCCACCACCAAAAGGAACAACAACGGTGAAAGTGGGTAGCCCTGCCTCAATCCGTTATAGCTTTTAAAAAATCCAGTTGGAGAACCATTAACCAAGACAACAAAATTGGCACTAGTAACACACCCCATGATCCATTGTGCCACCTCCCACTTTAGACCAATTTGAATCAACATCATTCTAAGGTAATTCCAACTAACTTTATCATAAGCTTTCTTTAAATCCAACTTCAATATCAGAGATTCCATATTTTTTGTTTTGACAGAGTGCATACATTCATGTGCAAGACCTAGAACATAAAAAATTAACCTATCTTTCAGGAAACCAAATTGCTCCTCGGAGATGCAGGATGCCAACTTTTCTTTTAACCTAGAGGCAATGATCTTTGAAATAACTTTGTAGGCAAAATTATATAATGCAATTGGCCTAAAATCATTAAAAGAAACAGGTTTGGATTCTTTCAGGATAAGAGCCACAAAAGTGACATTCAATGACCCAGAAACCCTGCTAGTTAGCCTAGACTCTTCAACCACAACCAACAAGTCACTAACCATTATATCAAAGAAGTGATGGAACGATTCTCGTGTCCACCCATCAAGACCAGGACTTTTGTCCTTTTGCATCATTTCCACAATTTTTTCAACCCCCTAAAGGGTAATCTTCTTCCCCAATTCATTGCTCTCTTCATCCGAGAAGAATCATGGCACTTCATTAATAACTTGAAGTTGTGCTAGGGTGTCTTCCTTTTCAGTGGCTTTGTAAAGAGACCTAAAATAATTGAAACCTTTAGACCTTAAAGCTGCCTGTGAAGACTGATTTGTGCCCTCCAAATCCGCAATGTCCGAAATAGTATTGGTTACCCTTTGGTGTTCAACAAATTTATGAAGAATTTTATGTTTTGATTACCATGCTTTAACCATATAGTCCTACTTCTAAGGTGCCAAGTTTATTTCTCAAATTTTAGTATCTCAGATTTCCACTTCTCATAAAAAATAATTAAATTCTTATATTCTGTAGAAAAGATTTAAGTAGAACACTTAATAAAAACCTCATTCAATTTTTTATCAAGGTCCAAGAGTTCAAACTGTTTTTTTTTTTTTTTTTCAATCTACCATTTAACCACTACTTCCTTCAACTTCTTTAGCTTGTCCACAAGTAATCTCAAATCTTATCCTGTCATGCTTGTTTACTTTTTATTCTATTATGTAGTGTATCACAAACCTAATAGACTGTTATGGAATTTTGAAATGTAGAGAAACACTTAGGTAGTCAACTTACAATTGTCACAATGAAGTTGCAAACAGTCACCCAGCCAGCACAACGGTGTGGATATAAGGGAATAATGTTAGCACCAATTTCAAGATAAAAAGATGTAATTAATGCATTGCAGTGTGGGAAAGAGTGTATTGAAAAAGCATGCCACCCTAGTTTAGAAAAATCCTATATACCACTCGTTGCGGCAATCAATGTTGCGATATTGGCCGCCAAAAACAATAAACAAAGTGTGGCATGGCATTTTTTCATTCATCCTAGCAGTCAATGTGAGGGGACATCAATGGAGAGGACTCCCATGAGAGTAGAGCTAAGAAAAGAGAAGGGATTTTTGGTGCAGAGCCGAGCTGATCCGTCAATGCTCTGCAAAATCTGGGCAGATGGACTTCATGCCAGAGCCTGTCAAAACATGCTGAAGAAAAAGTCATCCTTAGCGGATGTTAGGAGGTGGACTGTAACCCCATGCCAAGATGTTAGTGTGCGAATGCTACGATGTTTTCGTAAACCCTAAGCTGATGGACTCTATCACATTCTCACCGAGGCCATGTTGTGTGTGAGCATATGGGAGTTCTGTATAAGAGGCCACCAGATTTTGTTTCTATAAATTCCCTCATACATATTGAATATAGTCCTCAAACATAATCTTGTTTCTGTATCGCCATACGCCTTATAGAATAAAGAGAGGGACCACCCAGTTACTCAGAAAAGTCAAGAACCAAAACAATAAATTATCGGTCAAAGACGGGAGATTCCAGGATCCATTTATTCTTAGTTGTTCACAAACCTCCTTCCAAATAGTCTGGGAAACCTCACACCTCACATTGTACAAACAAATGTTGAGTTGTCTCTTCATCTTTTAGACATAGGGTGAAAAATGAAGGCCCAACATTGCCCATAAGCCTGCAATTTTCCCTAGTGAGGACACGACCATGAAGGCATAACCAAATAAAAAGAAGAATTCTTACAGGAGCATACAATTTCCATAATGCTATGTGCCACCACTCTTATTCCACCACCACATATTGAGCAACCAGAGCATCATAATCTAACTTCACAGTGATAGAACCCTTTGATTGGTTCCAAGTCCAAACAATAGAGTCCTTATCACTATTAAGTGAAACCCCACTACCCCTCAACATCATCAAGAAACCATTCCATTCCATGACCAATCCACCATCTAGACTGAGGTCTTCACCATAAATCCAATCTTGTGAGTCTGAAGCGCTTAACACAGAGGATGAGGCAATATGTGCTAGAGAGTGTATCTTTTTTTCCCGTAAATTTTGAATGAGAGCATCCGAGAGTTTGTAGGAGGAGCCACTTCCTGGAAAAGGATCTTGTCCAATCAGAACCCGAGCCCCATATCCCACTGACCACACTAGCCATCTCTTCAGCATGGACATTGTATCCAAGAAGTTCCTCCAAAAGTTTGAGGCAACAGGATAATTGTACTTTTCAGTGCGCAACCACAAGATCACATCTAGTCCCTTTAGATACTTTTTTATCAATACTTTGCTCCACATACCAGTACCAAACAGATCCTGCCAAAGGGATTTTGCAGCTAGAGCCTGGGCAAACCAATGGATGTTTCAGAAAACCCATCCACCTAGGACCTTTGGTCTGGCAATCATGTCCCAACTAACTAAATGATAACCTGATCCCTTCCTAGCTCCTTTCCAAAGGAACCTAGAAAAAATCTGACAAATATTGTGCTTGATTTTTGCGAGAACCTTAGCAAAACTGAGCCAGAATACCAACATGTAATAAAGAACATATTTAATAAGAACCATTCTTCCACCCAATGAAATCCACCTAAAATTCCAATGCCTAATTTTCTTTTCAACCTTTTGAAGAAGCCAAATCCAATCAGGGACCCAATAATCATTTGGTTTCAAAAGAAACCCAAGATATTTCATTCCATGATCAAATATTTTTACAGGGATTTCAAATATCTCCTCAAGCCTTCTCAACAACTCCTCCTCCATATTATGTGCAATAAACATGATTTCTGGCAATTAATCTCCATGCCCAAGGCCAGGCAAAAACTAGTTAGTAATTTATTGAGCTCAAGCCATTCCTCTACAAAGCCAACACCTAGAATGACTACATCATCAACACATAATAAGTGTGATATGATGGCCCCTTTTGCAACCTTTATCCCTGAGAATTTTCCTTAAGAGAAAGCCTTCTTCATCAACCTACTGAGACCTTCCACCACCAAAAGGAACAACAACGGTGAGAGTGGGTAACCCTGCCTCAATACTTTGTAGCTTTAAAAAAATTCAGTTGGAGAACCATTAACCAAGACAACAAAATTGGCACTAGTAACACACCCCATGACCCATTGTGCCACCTCCCACTTCAGACCAATTTGAAGCAACATCATTCTAAGATAATTCCAACTAACTTTATCACAAGCTTTCTTTAAATCCAGCTTCAATATCAAAGATTTCATCATTTTTATTTTGAAAGAGTGCATGCATTCATCTGCAAGACCTACAACATAAGAAATTAACCTATCTTTCAGGAAACCAAATTGCTCCTTGGAGATGCAAGATGCCAACTTTTCTTTTAACTTGGAGGCAATGATCTTTGAAATAACTTTGTAGGCAAAATTACATAATGCAATATGCCTAAAATCATTAAAAGAAACAGGTTTGGATTCTTTCAGGATAAGAGCCACAAAAGTGGCATTCAATGACCCAAAAACCTTGTTAGTTAGCCTAGACTCCTCAACCACAACCAACAAGTCACTACCCATTATATCAAAGAAGTGATGGAACAATTCTCGTGTCCACCCATCAGGACCAAGACTTTTGTCCTTTGGCATCATTTCCACAATTTTTTCAACCCCCTGAAGAGTAATCTGCTTCCCCAATTCATTGCTCTCTTCATCCGAGAAGAATCGTGGCACTTCATTAATAACTTGATGTTGTGCTAGGGTGTCTTCCTTTTCAGTGGCTTTGTAAAGAGAGCTAAAATAATTGAAAGTTGTAGACCTTAAAGCTGCCTGTGAACACTTATTTGTGCCCTCTAAATCCGCAATGTCCCAAATAGTATTGTTTACCCTTCGATGCTCAACAAATTTATGAAAGAATTTTGTGTTTTGATCACCACACTTTAATCATTAACGCTACTTCTAAGGCGCCAAGTTTATTTCTCAAGTTTTAGTATCTCAGATTTCCCCTTCTCATAAAAAAATAATTAAAGTCTTATATTATGCAAAAAAGATTTAAGTAGAACACTTAATGAAAACCTCATCGAGTTTTTGATAAGGAAGAGTTCAAACTGGGTTTTTTTTTTTTCAATCTGCCATTTAACCACTACTTCCTTCAACTTCTTTAGCTTGTCCACAAGTAATCTCAAATCTTACCCAGCCATGCTTGTTTACTTTTTTATTCTATTATGTAGTGTATCACAAACCTAATAGACTATTATAGAATTTTGAAATGTAGAGAAACGCTTAGGTAGTCAACTTTACAATTGTCACAACGAACTTGCAAACGGTCACCCAGCCAGCGCAGCGGTGTGGATATAAGGGAATAATGTTGGCACAAATTTTAAGATAAAAATATGTAATTAATGCACTGCAGTGTGGGGAAGAGTGCATTGAAAAAGCACGCCAACCCTAGTTTAGAAAAAAGAGTAAGCTAAAAATGCAACCTTTTGAGTTTCTGATGGCCGCATAGGTCCCATCCTCCGACGCATTGACGTTTGTGCCTCGCTCTTGCGTAGACCTCCCCGTTCGGGCTGTTCGCCGTTTCCGTTTCTCAGCCTTTCGTTTGAGGGTAGATGGATGTATGCATGTGATAAATGGGCGGGCTTCATTTCAAATTTGAAGCGCGAGAGAAAGGCTTGAAAGGCTGAGGCCCATTTCTTTCACGAGTTGCAGGTGGGAGAAGTCCACCACGGCCGCTGTGCATGGCACAGTGAACTGCCATTCCTAAAAATCTATGTTCACATAGTCTTTCATTGATGGTTTCGCCCTGCTCTACTCTGCTCTCATAAATCCATTGCTCTTACCTCGATCCAGTCACAGATCTATTCAGGCCCAATTTTAGTTCATGAGCATTGACCTCACCAATGTTGTACGCCCCAACTTTCTCCATTGGGTTTTGAAGTAAGGAAGTAAAGGCTTGTTTTTATCCATATGCAGCTATAAAGAAGGCCCAGATGGCTTTGCAGGGAAATGGGCAGTTTCCACTGTGCTGCAAGAATGGCTTGGTGTGCCATCCAGACTGGCCCGCTTGTCCGCCGTTAATGCCGCCATTTGCAGGTTCCATTAAGTCAGCACCACCCCATTCAACAACAGGCCCCGATTTCTCCATTTTGGTGATAACAATATTAGGCATATTAGCCACTGCCTTTCTAATCATAAGCTACTACGCCATTGTAGCCAAATACTGCTCTTGCACCAGTTGGGATACACTCAGCCCTCAACACCCCAGTACATGGCATCCTCGAACGGAGCCATGGGGTTTTAACGACGATGGGCTCAATGAATCAATGATCCAATCAATCCCGGTCTTAAAGTACATAGAGAAAGACCGTTTTATTGAAGGGAATGAATGTGCGGTCTGCCTGAATGAGTTTGAGGAAGAGGAAGTCCTTTGGCTCCTGCCCAAATGCAACCATGCATTCCATCTTCTCTGCGTCGATACATGGCTGGAATCACACTCCAACTGTCCCCTCTGTCGGGCTAATATTATGGGTTCTGGAGATGAATTTACCCTCTTCATCAGCATCGATATATCGATAAGTTCCCCTGATCTGCAAAATACTATGAATGTAGAAATGGCATTTACTAACCATCCTGGATCTGAAAATGCAGAATCCACTACGCTCGATGTTGGCACAAGCATAAGTATCAATATTAAGGAGCAAAAGGATAATGACATAGCCAAAACTCCAGTGCCCAAAAGCTTAAAACACAACAGACCAGTCAGCGATTTTGCAGGCAATATGCAACGATCAGAAGTAAATCTGAAAAGAACAGTTGTGTGAAGAGCCATTGCAGGCAATGAGAAGATCATTCTCAATGGATTCATCATCGCATAGACATTGCATAGATCTCCATGAGCTTGATCAAGTGATGTGTAGTACTAGTGCTGGTTCAAGTAATATGATGAAGAGATCCTTCTTGTTCTTTGGTAATAGCAGAGGTAGATCAAATGCCATTCTTCCTCTATGATCATAACAGCTTCCTAATTCATTAGTATTGATGTGAGATGCTTGCATTGATGTCATCCGGAGTGTTTTAATTAGCTCGGGGAAATTTTCTGTGAAGACCACTGATGGTTTTCTGAGAGTTGTAAAGTTGTTCTCCACAGAGAATTTTTCTTTTTTGTTTTCTCGGTAGGATAATAGATGGGTTTGGGTTGTTTTTTTTATGTATTCTTGCATCATCTATGCTTAAAATCTGTACACAATCTGTACACAAAATCCATAAGCTCAATATGTCCTCTATTTGATCTCAAAGCCCAAATCCCACATGTTTTGTAGTTGTCGTTTCTCCTTTTATCTGCAATTAATTATAACAAGTATTTCTTACATATTTTGGACTTAATTTGTTTAAAAAATTATCTGTTTTCACTTGTTAGGCATTGGTTTATAGATCGTTGGTACTAGTCTGGAGTTCACTTGTTAGGCATTGGTTTATAAATCGTTGGTACTAGTATTTCTGGAGTTATAGTAGCAGTAAGCAGGATTTGAATTTAATTTTTCTTAGATCATTTGAACTTAATTTTTTTTTAGATAATTCAATCAATTATGAATTCCTCTATATCTAAAAATATATAAACAAACTATTTGTTAACATTGGATTTGTCATGTTTCACAACACATATTGGTTCTATCACTGACTTATAATTATGAATTCATATATATCTACAAATATATAAACAAACTATTTGTTAACATTGGATCTGTCATGTTTCACAACACATATTGGTTCTATTACTGACTTATAGTGAGACTTTTTAAGTTTAATTTGTCAATGCATTCCACCAATTTATTTGAGTTTACCATTAAAATAGTATGTATGTGAGGGGACCTGTTCGATATTAACTTTGATATAGTATGTGTGAGGACCTATTCAATATTAATCATGTATCATCTATGCTTCAAATTTGAACACAAAATCCATAAGCTCAATATATTTATCCATTTGATCTCAAAAACCACATGCATACAAGTAGTTGCTTCTTATCTTATATGAAATTAATTATAACAATTATTTCTTATAGAGTTTTGATCTATTATTGATTTGTGACAAAGATTTTATGTTCTTTATTCAAAGTTTGCATGAAAAAATAATATAAAAGAGCAATAATAGAATTACTACATTATAAATACAATAATGCAAAATGTATACAATGTAGTTTTTTTTTTTTTTTGCTAAATATAAAATGTAAGATATAAAGAAAGATTGACTTGAGTTATAATAGACAATAATATGAATGGTTGTTACAAGGTTTTCTTCTTTCTCTTCTAAAAAATTTTGGTCATTCACATCTCTCATGTATGGAACAATAAATATAATAGGAATGCAACTCCTTCCTTTACTTACGGCTCAATATTTAACATGTCATGATAATCATTAAAATTTTGTCAACTTGTAGGAGGCATAACTTTCTCATGTAGACTCTGATTGTAACACCCATGTTTCCCCCAACTTGTAATTAATCATTAATTATGATCACCATGCTATGGCATGAGAACAATGTAAATATATTAATGTTTAGATTGTCAATAATTGACTGTGGGGGTGAAGCCTGGAAGTATCGACCATGATATCACTAGAGGAAAAGAGTGAGAAAACTGTGGAGAGGGTCCATTATGTCAAATGACCTAAATTTCTCATTGCTAAAATAATAAGCCTCATCCCGATCCCAAGGAAAAATCCGTTAATGAGAAAAGGACTAGTGGTTGAACAATCAACTACCCCAATGAGTGCATAGTCTAGAGCGTTGGCATTTTCATCTCCTCCGAAGAGAAGAAGTCTCACCCGAAGCGCAACTAAGACAAAAAGATAGGGAAGGGAAAGGAGAATACTTAGGTGGGTTCCCAGAGTCTTCAAAATTCACCTTGACCTTGCTCAAGATAGGCTAACCCCAGAAAAGATCTGAACTTATTCATAACTTGAAATAAAGAAAATCAAGTTGCGATAACATTTGTAAACAGAGACGAACACATTGAACTCGTCAAACATAAAGAAGTACTACAAAAAGACAATTAATAAGCATACACACATAATGACACAATAATTTCAAAATTTTGGGTCCTTCCATATGTATTATCAACAAAGCTTCTCGAATACAATCTCAGAGATACAATGAGTACTTTGTTACAAGCTTCTAGCTCCGGACTCATGTCACAGAGCTCTATCTACCCTTTTCCCCAAAATTGTATACAAATGACAATCATAAAAACTTTAATCTGTCTATGCCCTCTATACAATCTATGACAAAACCCTACAACCAACTAACTACACCAAACCATACCCAACCCTTTCACAATAATATGCATCTCATATATATAAGTTGAGTGGGATCTTCTAGCTTTAGGCTTTGCATTCTTTCTTGTTCTTATTCTGTTGTAAGTGCTTTTTCTTCGCTGGTGTTGCGTTGTCTCTTTTCACAACCATTTTTTGTTTCTTTGCTTGCTCCACTGTTTAGCTCTTGTGGCTTGTGCAATTCGTGTTTAAAAAAAAATGGGGTTGTAGTCCTCCTTGCACAACTTCAAACCAAAAATGAAGGGCCCAACAGGCTCCGACCACAATCCTTGACTCGCCCTTGAGTCAAGTACTTGGTTCTTTCACGGCTTCTAGGAATGCCTGTTGCTTTCCTTTGTCCTCCTTCTCCACTTTGCTTTCATCTTTTGCTTGCGCTTTTCTTTCTTTCGCCTCTTCAAACAAAGGGCCCAACTCCGGGACCAACTCTAAGGCCTGCTTCCTGACTTCTTGAAAACCCCCAATTTTATCCTGCCACTTCTTGGCAAGGAGCAAGGCTTCGACTACGAACTGCTAAGTCACATTTGTGATGCATCCTTTAGGCTTGGATGCAACCAGAGATTTCCATTCATAATCAACTATAGCATCTACCTAATGCATCTGCATGTACACTGTTTGAACGATATGTTGAAATTTGCACAACACTTTCTTGGCTACTGATTGCGCTTTAAACAAAGCATTCATCTCATTGTCTTCTTGCTGGATCTGATCGAATTTCTCTTGTCGCTCTAGCGGATGCATGGTGACCACAAATTCTTCATTGAGCAACTGGATTCTTGCATGCACCTCCTCCAAAGTTTGGTTGCACCTTGCAATAATTCCCATCCAGTCATTGACTTCGCAAAATATCCTTGTGCATTAGGTTGTGCACTTATTCACATCCAAGTATTTTTATTAGTGCCCATCAACATAATCCCACTCATGTAGGATTGGCTATCATTTCCCAAAAGAAATGATAGGCTTCCTCTACCACAGACTAGCATGATTCAATCTCATTAAGTAAAATCCCAACTGAATTTTAATCTACATCATTCTCCTCAATGAACTTATGTAGATAATTTTCGTATGGTAGTGATACTCTCATCAGGCTCATTTTAGCCTTGGTAAACTAGTCTTATGACTATTCTCTGACCCCTCCAGGCCTGTGTTTGAATCATGATCTGCTAGATAGGGTAGGGTAGTATTCCCTCTCCCTTAAAGTTTTCTAAGAAATAAAATCACTTGACTCTTTTGTGAGCCCAAGTAGGCCAAGTGTTGTTTCCATGCTTTGATACCAATTTGTAACACACCCAACCCCTTAAATACCTTTTCAGAGATGGGGCATCAAAATTCCGCTTTCCTCCATCATATTGAATCATCTTCTCAAGGTCTCCATCACATCCTGCTTGTCAAGATCTTTCCAACCACTGTCGCCATGCTCAAATCCAAACTCTGGATTGGAATTTATGCCCTTCCGAAGTTTTTTGAGCTTCATTGGTTAAAGGCCACATGGCACCCATGTGGGTTCATCTCGTTCATACTATCCTGAGGTTCCTCGAAGCCCCAGAGCTCCCTAACACTCCTACATCCATGGTGGAAATCCATCCATTGTTAAATCAACTGGCGAGACTTCGTCCTTGTTCGATGTACATGGTTACGATAATTCGACATTCGGTGCTTCAGAGCTGAACACCCCTTTTCTTTCTACATGCATATCCTATGGAGTCCTAAAATCCCAAACTCCTGAAGGATCCTAGAATCTTGCCATGTGGCTATGGCCTTCAGCCCTTTTGGATCATCTAAAATACTGTACCCCAAACCCCCGGAGTTCCAAATTCCTGGACTTTCGAAGGGTCCACCCTCACACGTGGTGGCGTATTAAATGTAGAGGCAAGGACAGGTGGGTCTCGAGTACTCCACCCGCTAATAGGTCAAGAAAATATGTGTTAGGTGGATAACACACGGAAAGGCAGAGATGCAACATGGCCCCATCAATGGGTGACACGTGTCACGTTCTAATGGGCACATAGGGTCTACGAAAAGTATGAATCAAGGTGACACGTGGCACATCAAATGTGGGTCCGCGTCACCCTGGGTGACATCAGCATGCTACACACTCTAGACTAACATCCTTTCAACACCCCTTAGATCTCACGGTCGAGTTGTGTCCATATAGATCCATAGATCTACGGCGTTCGTTACTTCGTAACTTCGGCATTCGAGGAATCCGTCGTGTAACTTCCTCTTTGATCTCAGAGTGGTTAGCATCGGTTGACCACGATCTAGATCTAAATGTCATGGGAGATCCCGATTTCCCTCAGATCAATGACTCGCGTTAATTCTTGTGTTCGACATTCAGGGGTTCTACCCGCTTAATACTCCTTTTCTCCCGGAGTAGGACTTCGCCAAAGTGCTACACGCGAATCCTTCCACATGTGGATCAGACGGTTGGGAGGGGTTATTAATGGAGTCTCCAGATTCATGGCTCACAACTCTAGCTTAAGGGTCCCTTGGTCTCAATATTAGGCTACTCCTAGAGGGACACATGTCAACCCAAAACCTGTTGGAAAGATACGTGGCACATGCATCAGGTCATCGACATCTCTTTTCTCTGCCATAAAGCTGCCACACATGGCATCACCTTTTCTCAACACGTGGACCCCCATGTGCTCTTGATGTTATACGCGCGTCCCCACGATCAGACGGCTAAGAGGGATCCCGAAGGATCTGAAGATTGACGACCCACAATACTTCTCAACTCTGACATTTAGGGGTTTTGGTGATATAAAACCTCTGTTCTCCTGAAGTGGTCAACACCAGACTGATCACGACATCAATCCATCAGTCAGGGGAGACACCAAATACCCTTAGATATATGGCTTGCATCACTACGCGACTGAGAAGATGATTGGGGTTTAACAAAGGGACAAATCCCACAATTACGAGTAACTGCCAGCCAACCACTGATCATCTGTCAAGTTACTGGTCCTACAGGTCACCTTCGACGCATTTGGACATGCATTGTTCATTCGTCCCAGAGTCCCAAACAAATTAACTCCTTTTTTAGTGTAGAGAAGGGTTCCATTGACCTGGTCCTATGGAACTTTATCAAGCTCTAAAGGCTACACCCTTTAACTCCTAGCCAAGATTCGAATTAAGGCCATGGGCATGAGCTCATGGTAACTTGTACAACTGGTTTGAAGGGAGCTCCCTCCAATTCACAAAACTTAAGTTCTAAAACATGGGGAGATATTTTCGAACCAACCTAGTGGCCAAGCTTGTCACCTTACACCCATTCTAATGCAACAACTTACATAAGAGCAGTAAGCATTATAACCATTAATTTCACACAAAGCACAATTAATCACAATTGAAGACATTAAAATCATGCATTTCAATCTAAGTGCATAGGGTAAACAAAATATTTATATATTATAGTTGATCACCAACCGAGTGACTGTGGGATATCACCTTTCCACCCAACCATAGGCTTAGAGGCATTCATTCTTAGCACTTTGGCCACCCCTGTGCCAAGCCATGGTACTCCTAGTAACACTAGGTTCAACTTCCCATAGTGTGTGACGTCAAGGTCAACTCCCTTCACATGTCAGCATGTGCACTCCACATGGAACATGTCCTCATGTGCTCTCCACAAGGGACATTAGGCTATCCCTTATCGAATAAGTGTCCTCACAGATCAACACACTTATCCCTTCTTGGATAAGTGTCCCACGTATCCCTTTTTGGATAAGTGTCCCACTTATACCTTCTCGGATAAGTGTCCTCATAGATCAACTCAACTCAGTCACAGAGGAGTACAATCTGGAGAATGTCTAACTGAACTAACCAAGATTGCTTGTGCTTACTCCTTTGTAAGTGAAATCTTTCAACAATGTTAGATTTTACGTAACTATGGCTAGCTCCAAAATCAATTAAAACTGTTATGGGACAATTATCAATCATACCTTCTATCTCAATCATCGGGGACTGATATCATGTTTGTTTGTTGTCCAAGGCTAAATAAATCCTTGACATAATTCCTCCCATATCTTCCACTATTTCAGCCTCTTGAATATTGTGGATAGTCCTCATTCTTTCACCCTTGTGACAACATTCCCTGTACAAGTGATCTCCCTCACATCCCCAATGCTTCATGGGTTGTTTCCTTAGCCTTTTCCCAAATTAATCTATTGTCCCATGCTCATTATGGACTGACTTCAACCTTATTGATTTTCTTGTTAGTTGTTCCTGAAAAATGGTGGCTTAAAACTTTTCTACCTTTTCTCTTTCTTACCTTTCATCTTGCCATTCCATGTTTTTTGAAATAATGGCCTCCCTCTACTTTGCTCATAAATATATTTTTCTCCCCTTATGGCCTACTCCAAAGTCCTAGGGTTATCATAGTGTATCTTGTCAGTATAGAAAGAAGGTATCCCACTCATGAACCTTTGAATTTTTACCTTCTCATCCTTTATGAATCCAACGTAATTCAATAATTCAAAGGATATTTTCTTGTATTCATCCATTGTCATGCTTCCCAGCTTAATTTCAAAGAAATATTTTATTTTCCTTTCATAGTAATGCTCGGAAAATATTTCTCTTGGAAATATACTTTGAACTGGCTCCATGAGACCCTCTTCTCATCAAGGTGTTTGGCTTGATTAAGTTGATCCCACCGCATGGTTTTCTTTCCTTGCAAGTGGTTGGTTGCAATTCTGATTTCTATCGAGGGGTAATCATTCAACTAGAAATATTTCTTCATTTCCAACAATTAGGCCTCGACCTCTTCTCCCTTTTGATGCTCACCATTGAAAGTTGGTGGCTTGATTTTCTTGAATTCACCTTGCAAAATATCTGACTCGGGTCTTCTCCTCTGCCTCAGTGACAGGAGACACACTTGGGATGCTCCCCAAACCTAAAATTGCATGATATCTCCTAGTGGAAGTCATCCAACCCAAGGGATTTCTCATTAGTGATCTCTTTGAGGTAAGCAGTCAACTCATGAATGAAATGGAGTGATCAAATGCCCTTTTATGTTCCTTAAATGATTTGATGGGAATTGTGTATATTATTATGAAGAACATAATAATAATTATATATATTGTTGTGAGGAACATTCTTGAACATTACATATAATATTCATTATATTCTCTTCAACATTACATACAATGTTCATTATATTCTCTTGATGGGAATACCATCAAGGAATATTTTTTGATATTAATTATATTCTTCCATATATAACTTTGCATTTAAATGTATATCTATGCAAATAGAAAAGGGATCAATTAAATGAATGTGATCAATCCATTTCATTATATAATATCACTATTGTGCTCAAAGAGATGGCTGATGAAAAAGACCCGGCTTGACGAACTCCCATGTGACATGGGACTTTGTTGGGATGGACCAAATACGAGTATATAAGAAGCACTAATCCAACATTCTCTCAATGTAGAGATTAACTAAGGGTTTATCAAATTCATTCCTAAGGGAAATCACCCCAATCTTATCACTACAAAAGACCTATGCCTTGTGCTTGAAGTATATTGTGCATAATATTATGTATCAGAGTAAGTGAGTTTCATCCGATGATAATATATTGTGGATAATGTCATAGCAGTTTGGGAAAGTATGGAATGAGTCCAGACTTTAATGTTGGATTCCTTCTTTATCAAAATCAACTTTGAGAAGGATTATGATAGGGTTGAATGGTTTTTTCATAATTTCCATGAGTAAATCCCCTTAGGTTTGTTCACTTACTCATACATGCCATGGAAATCCTATTTTTAAAAGCCTTTGATTGTCTTTCCACTAATTAATATAAGTCTAAAAAGGTGCAACATTTCCAATCCATCGGGCGAGGTTGCCCACTCACTCCAACCTTGTATGTATTGGTTGTGAAGGTGACAATGGGATACCTAACAAATAAAAAGCTAGGTTTTGGCCTGATTAAGAGGATTCCCCTTCCTAACTCAGGTGTAGGATAGCTAGTCAACGACCACTTTGTAAGTAAATCCATTTTTGATGTTCTAGAAAGTAGGTCATCTTAGGAAAACACTATGGATTGTGTGGACATTTTTTTCCTTTTCTTGAATTCCAACATTCAATGACAAAAATATTCGTATTATCAACAAATACCTAAGCTAGCCCTCGACTAATTATCCAATCAAGTCTAGGCATAGATATAACCAAGCCAAGTGTTCAAATTATTTGGGAATACCCTTTCCCTTTCATGTCCTCCTTAAGGAACTATGGGAGGTTGTTGTGTAGAGGGTGGAGAGGAAGATTGATAAATGGATGATAATCTTTGGCTTTCACTGCTAGGTTTCATATATTCACCAAGATTCTAACCACCACCTATGTTTACTACTCCTCCTATTGGATCCCATCTAAAGTGGCCTACAAATGCCTTAAAATGACCTTAGAAATTTTAGTTGGGCCTCTAGCTAAGGCAAAGGCTTCTATATAACTATTTGGGATATTTGATGTATGTCAAGAGACATGGGGTGGGGGGGGGGTAGGCATAATCAAGACATGAATTCAATTTCAGGCTCTTTTTGCAGAATGGATGATTTGAGTTGTTACACAAAACATAGCATAGAAGGTATTTATCATACACCACATCATTGAAGGGTTCCTATTGGGTAATTAGGGCTAGCAAGGGTTATCCTTCTAGGCCATTCTCCTCGTCCTTGCCAAAGTCAAGATTGTTGGGACTTTTGTTAGTGACAATAGTTGGAAATCCTTGGACGGCATTGAGCCCTTCCACTCATGGAAGGAACCCTCACTCAGATCTTGGTTCTTTGTGAATGATCATTATCTCTAATGGCCTCCACTCTTCCTACACGATAGAAAAATGTTAGGCAAGATAACATGGTTCTTAGCCCAAAGATTGTTCAAGAAAGGCCTACAATAATCCAATGAAATTTATAATTCTCATACTCAAACATGGTTGGACTAGCCAAATATCAAACTGAATTTCCAATTGGACCACTTAGATAAATTTGTGGTAGAAGAGATTCAAGGCTTCATCCCTAATGATCTGATTCTTAAGTTGAACCTGCAAGGTCTAGGGGCTTGGTCATAGAGACCAAAAGTGGGGAAAAAAAACAACCTTTCTCAAATATAAGCCCAATTTATGCTATCGATAGCTATTCCCAAGGGCGATGTTATTGCATTGATTGAACAACCACTGGAGAGTTGAATCCAAGGAAAAGACCTAGCTATTTCCATTGCAAATCCTATGGAAGTAAGCATTAGAACTAAAGAAAACAATGCTTAACTAGTTTCTAATAATGGGTGGACCTCCAATTGAAAAAATACTAGCAAACTTAGGGTTATTGAACTCGTGATACCCATAATGTGGAAGCCCTAAAACCATGAAACACATCTTCTAGTTATGCTCTCTAGCTAAATCAACATGGGATTAGGCGGGAACTCTTTTTTAGTGATCTACCTTGAAGTTTCTATCTTTTGGAAAGTTCCTTTCCTAGGGGATAGGTTACCCTAGGTCATTGGATTTAACTCAACCTCACTCCTTTCTTCGATTGAAGTTTTATTTCTTTCATATTTAAAAGGAAAAATGGTGTTTTATTTAATAACAACAAGGTTTCTTTAGTGCTTTCTCATGGTAAGACATCACAAGGTTTCTTTAGTGCTTTCTCATGGTAAGATATCACAAGGTTTCCTGTTCTTTCTCATGGTAAGACATCACAATAATTCATGCTAGTATGTACTTGCAAATAACTTCGCAATCTCAAAAAAATGATATGGAGATGAACCACCTAAAGCAATTGCTAGAGTTTTGGGGGATGTCCCCTGTATGATGAGTAAGGAGCCACCTACCCCCTCTTGACCCACTTTTCCATAGCCATAAAGGAGTTGTCGGCATAGAGCCAACTAATTTGTTGAAGAGCACATTGTACCTACCGCTAATATGTGTGGCAAATAACTTTTGACTTTGACATTGAATATATTTGAGGACCCAAGTCTCCAAACACTAAGATGGATGAGACCCACCTTTGGAAAGCCCTTTATTATATTTAGTTGGTTTCCCCCAACACACATTTGGAATTTTAAATTTTGGATCTAGTTTTACACTTTAAAAAAAATTAAAGCCATGCATATTTTTTCATATTAAAATCAAGTCAAATAACAAGTAACCTCAACACTACCTATGCCTAGGCAATGAACTAAATCAATAAACAACAAGAAGGTTTGAAGACTAAGGTTTGAAAACAACAAGTCAACAAGACAAGGTTCATATATACAATGTTGGATGGAAGAAAAATTACTTTTATTCATCCACAAATGGCTCCTACCCCTTCCTCTAACATTTGAAACCTGTAATTTAATGGGAACTAAGCCCCACACAAACCAACTAATCTACACTGAGTAGTAAAATAAGATTGCTTATTGTCAACTTAGAAAACCTTCCAATTTTTTAACTTGTGAAATCAAACACGTTGTATGGTCCGCATAATGCATTGGGATACAAAAGTCCCTTTTTTAAGTAGCGACTAATAAACCCAAGAATCAAGCAAATAATGCGTCGACTGATGACGCACAAAATCCAGAACCACAAAGTTGTACGCTCTTCAAATTTCTATACAACATTCTTTAAGCATAGCCTTACAATATTTTAAAGAGGAGAGATTTAAAAGTGCTGATTATTTATTTGAGAAGTGAAATTTAAAATTGGTCGTTAATTATTCGATCAAGGATATTCAAAATCGGTTAAACTATTTGGAAGGATATAGGATTAAAGGAGAAGGGATTGGTCATTTTACTCTGATTTCAGTACTACATCTGAGTGGTTTGACCACGGATTAATTTGAATAGCTCGGGAGCCTTGATAATCTTGAGCCATCTCAAAAGCAAGCGTCCAACATACAGCAGCAGCAGAGGGTAGCACAACTGCAATAACAAATAACAACAAAGCCTTTTTCGTAAGTGAAAGTTATTGATTCAAAACTTTTGGAGACATCTTCAATCGAACCATGTTAAAAACTGGTGCGGTCCAAGCTAGATGCAATCTCCAAGTGATTTTGACAGTTTAGATTCCCCAAGATCATGACATCTCAACCACAAACCAATTCCTTAAATAAAAAATAATATAGCCAACCAAAACAAAATTCATATAAATAATTATAAAAAAAAAATACATAATAAATATTTATGAATACCAAATTAATCATTACTTTATAATCATATGAATAATTATCACTATTTGTGTTCATTGTAATTTAACATGAATGTTTGGTTCCCTACATTCATATGAATGATTAATACTATTTATGTTATATTTGTGGTATAATTTAACAAGTATGTTTGGGCTATGACTGATCAAGTACCTAGTTAATATTACTTATTATGAGTTAAAACAAGGGTTGCATGGCAGCTTAGTCTCTGCCAAATAGATTTGGATTTGGAGATGAATAATTACTAGCTACATTCTTACTTTATTGTAACTCCTATATCTATAGTTTGCAATGTTTAAAAAAAAATAAAAAATTGATAATTAATTATTTTTATTTTACCAACTTTTTTAAACTTTCAGGTTTTAAGTATATGAATTAATTTAATACTTTTTATTAATTAAAATATAAACATTATTATATTAATTAATTTGATATATTTATTATTAATTTATATATAAATAAAACTATTTATCATTATAGTAATTTAATTTCCACGTATTTTCACGTTTTAATTATATAAATTAATTGAATACTTTTTATAAATAATTAATAAATATTCGTTTACATACTCAAGTGAAATTACATAATAATTAATTAATATATAAAGTTTACGGACAATGTGTAAATGTTGGCGACAATGACCCGACCTGTATGCCATGATTTTACACCATATATGTAGGCGGAGGCGAAGAAGGCTACTATGGTGCAGGCACGGGCCTCAATATTTGGTAAGGTGGTACAAAGTAATTACTTGTGGAGTTAATATTAAATATGGAAAAATGAGAAGGCAACCAGGCTTCAACTCAATCATAATATCTTTGTCAATAAATGTAGCCAACATCCTTGTCAAACTGGCAAATCTATTAATTGTGTAATTAATTTTATCTTTGTCAATAAATGTAGCCAACATCCTTGTCAAACTGGCAAATCTATTAATTGTGTAATTAATTTTATACATTAAATGACGTGAAGCCTGCAATAACACATCAAAGATAATGGCCAATAAAATTTTAGAAAAATATATATTTTTTATTATTTAAAATATATATATATTGATTTCTTATGTTACATATTGGATATAGCACACAAATTTAAAGTCAACAATAAACTAACAATTTTATACTTTAAAAAACATTGTTAAATTAACTCTCTAAACAATTTTATACTTTACAAAAATAATTGAAAACATTGTTAAATGAAAAATGTAATATATATATATATATATCCTTCTTAATTACATCAAACCTCTTAATTTTTCTTAGTTAAAAGTTTTTTTTAATGGACTTCATGATTCTCTCGGCTTGATGGACTCCATGACCCTCTTAATTTAATTATTGCTTGTAACTATATAACTTGTAAATGCTTTGATACCAAATTTAACCCCTATCTTAAAATGTTATGTAGTAATATACACAATTTATAACCCCTATCATAGAATTTTATGCAATAATATACACAATGAATATGGATAACAAAAACTTAAAACCTTTTTTTCCTTATAAAGTATATACATAAGGAACAAAGTTCATTCTTAACCAATTTTTATTTTTTACCCAATCACTTAGTTACAAAATTTTCTAACAACTCACTTAATTACGGTTAAATCATGCAACAAAACAACCCATCCACATTATATATCCAAACAATCTCTTAAGACATAAGACTATAAAGGATTATGAAACCCATAAGAAAAAACAACATTATATATATTTTTCTTATTTATCACTATCATTACTTAATAATAAATTAAGCATTGTAGTGTTTACTTATCATTACTTAATAATAAATTAAGCATTGTAGTGTTTACTTATCATTACTTAATAATAAATTAAGCATTGTAGTGTTTACTTAGGGGCCAACCGTGTTTGCATGGATTAATTAACTAATTAACTAATTACTTTATAATATTATATATATTTACATATAATTAATAAATCTTTATAATAATAAAAACTAATTATTATAAGCATTTAAAAAGATGTTTGCATGGATTAATTAACTAATTACTTTATAATATTATATATATTTACATATAATTAATAAATCTTTATAATAATAAGAACTAATTATTATAAGCATTTAATCTTTTTAATAGTGTAAATTTTACATATTTTATTTTAATTAAAAAAAATACAATAATAATAATCAATTCCCACCTCTGTTTAGCACACAATAATTGTTTGGCGGTTAAAATATAATTTTTATTTAAAAATATTATCACCAAGTTGGGAGTTGGGTTTGATATGAGGCATGGACCTGTTTGACAACACATGTATTCCAACAAAGGATGAACACCTTCAGTAACCACTCACACAACCAGATCAAAGATCAACACACTGATGTTTTGACGTGGTAAAACCCTTACGGGGAAAAATCCACGGCCTCAGCCAACACGACCACTTGGAGCAGTTTATTAATGCAAAAGAAAAAGATTACAGAGAGATTTTACAAGAGAGCTTCTCACAATCGATCATCGACAAATGACCCTCCATGCTCTTTAAATAGAGATCATAGACCGATCGGGTGTTAAGCCACAGATCAATGGCCATTAAGATCAAGGAGAATATGAACCGTCGGATCACTCTATGTCGGGAACATATCATGACCGTCAGATTTCCTAACTACAAATGCATACTAAAGAAACACACTTTTACCTAACAACACATTAGACCAAGTAGATCTTAACTAACTCCTAAGTGTCTAAATATCCTAACATCCCCCCTTAAGAACAACTTGGGATAGGATTGAAGGATTTACAATAGTGACACAATAGGAGAAGGAAGGAGACATTAGATTATATCCCCCCTTGATGACAACTTCTTGAACTCCTAACATAGATCGAAGTTTGGAAAACTTCGCTTCTGTAAGAGGCTTTGTGAAAATTTCTACAACTTGATCTTCTGTAGGGAAAAATAGCACTTCAATAACTTGATCATGAATGAGCTTTCTGATGAAGTGCATGTGTAGATCGATGTGTTTGCTACGCTGATTTTGAATTGGGTATTTGGCGAGCTTGATGGCACTCTAATTGTCACAGAAAAGGCTTGTTGGATGTTGTTGTTGGAATCCAAATTCTGAAAGAATTTGTCAAAGCCATAAGGCTTCCTGACTTGCATTTACCGATGCTTGGTACTTTGCTTCTGTTGAAGAAAGTGCAATAGCATATTGTTTCTTACAGGCCAAGTGATAGGTCCTGAACCAAGGCTGAAAATATAACCTGCAATAGACTCATGATCATCAGGGTCGTCGGCCCAATCTGAATCAGTGAAACCAGCCAATAAAGGAGCCCCCCTTGAACTGTAATGTATCCCGAACCGAATTGTATCACGAACATAGCGAAGTATCCTTTTAGTTTCTTTCCAATGGCTTTCATGGGGTGTTTTCATATACTGGGAAACAAGACCAACAACAAAGGAAAGATCAGGATGGGTATGAGTCAAGTATAACATGCTACCAACTAACTAACGGTATAAGGTGGCATCAACTTCGGGAAAAGTACAGGTGGCAGGAAGCTTGACTCCAGACAGGAAGGGAGAAGGGGTTGGTTTACAATCGTCCATGTGAAAATGATGAAGAAGGTCACAAGAATACTTAGATTGGGAAAGAGAAATTCCTTCATTGGTTTGCAAAACTTGGAGGCCAAGGAAATAGTGCAAAAACCCTAAGTTTGTCATTTCAAATTTCTTCTTAAGGTTGGTTTTCACATGGTTTAAAAGTTTTAAGTCACTACCAGTAAGGATAAGTTCATCAACATAAAGGACAAGGATTGTGACATGGATTTCCGATTTCTTGGTATAGACATTAGGATCAAAATGGCATCTAGAGAATCCAGTGGTAATAAGAAAGTTGTCCATTTTGGCATACCAAGCTCGAGGAGATTCCTTAAGACCATAAAGAGATATCTTAAGGCGACAAACAAGGCTAGAGTCATTTTGGACATATCCAGGAGGTTGTTCCATGTAGATTTCTTCTTGCAAATCTCCATGCAAGAAGGCAGATTTAACATCCATCTGATGGACCTCCCATTTATGTGAGGCAGCAAGGGAAATAATAAGGTGGATGGAATTCATTTTGGCTACATAGGCAAAGGTTTCATTATAGTCAATTCCTTCAACTTGGGAAAATTCTTTGGCAACTAACCGAGTCTTGTGTCTTTCAACACTTCCATTTGATGCATACTTAGTTATGTAAACCCATTTACATCTGACAAATTTTATTCCTTTTGGAAGAGGTACAAGATCCCAAGTATCGTTTTCCATTAAAGAATGATACTCTTCATTCATTGTTGTATCCCAATATGGATGACCTTAATCTTCTGCAAATGTCTTTAGATCATGAGTCTTTGAAACTTGAGCCAAAAGAGAAGAGGCTCGTTGGAACTATGAACATGTCCGACGTTGATCTGAAGGATCACCAATAATATCACCAGCTGCTTCTCATGTTGAACAGAGCCATCTAGGAAGCGATGGAGCTAGAGCTGGTGTTGGTTTAAGTTCAAAGGACTCATCTGGAGGAAGGTGAGCAGGCGGAGGTGGATTTTCATCCTCACTGTCATCATCTGAAAAAGAAACCAGAACAGAATAAGGCACAAATGTTGAAGATGGATCGCAGACCAAAGAAGGCACAAACGTTGAATTAGGCTCACAGGTCAAAGAAAGAACAAACGTCGAATTAGGCTCACAAGCCAAGAGATTTTCATCAAATTTAACACATTACAATGTGGTTGAAGAAGTCTATAACCTTTGAAATATTCAGAATAACCAACAAATATACACTTCTCACTTTTAGGTTGCAATGATTTCCTTTTCTCATCAGGAATGTGAGCACATGCTATACTGCAAAATACATGGAAGTGACTTACATAGGGTTTAATTTTAGTCCAATATTCTTCCGGTGTTATATTTTTAAGAGCTTTGATTCCATGTTCGACAACACATGTATTCCAATAGAGGACGAACACCTTCAGTAACCACTCACACAACCAGATCAAAGATCAACGCACCGATATTTTGACGTGGTAAAACCCCTACAGGGAAACATCCATGACCCCAGCCAACGCGACCACTTGGAGCAGTTTATTAATGCAAAAGAAAAAGATTATAGAGAGATTTTACAAGAGATTTTTTCATAATCAATCATAGGAAAATGACCCTCCATTCTATTTAAATAGAGATCATGGACCAATCGGGTGTTAATCCATGGATCAATGGTCATTAAGATCGAGGAGAATATGAACTGTCAAATCACTTTATGTCGGGAACATATCGTGATCGTCAAATTTCCTAACTATAAATGCATACTAATGCATACTAAAGAAACACATTAAGAAACAGGCTTTTACCTAACGACACATTAGACCAAGTAGATCTTAGCTAACTCCTAAGTGTCTAAATATCCTAACATGACCCTCGCATGAGAATCATTTGTACTCCTCTCTTAACTCCATTTAACTCAGTTCTAAAACAATAAATTAAAAAAAAATAGAGTAGGGTTAAAACCCAAATTTTATTGTTCCTTCACCTTTCTCATTTCCTCTTTTATGTAACATTTAGTTCCACAGATCACATTTTACATACTAACTTATTCTTTGAGGACACTTGCAAGCAAGTGATCCAGTAAAAACATGGTACATTATGATTGTGCTTTGATTATAAGCTATGATGTGATGAACATTGAGATTTATATGTTGTATTCTAGATGTATATATATTGACAAGTATTATGATGAGGTTTCCTGAGTGTACATGGAACGTGACAAGTTGAAGATGTCGAGGGCATCAACAGACTTTCTTAGACTCCGGATTGAGTCAGGGAGTGGAATTGTATTTGGTTTGAGTATTTGATTTATACACATGTGTTATATAATAATTTCAATATGGATTATTGGCATTGTCCTTGTTAGTGGGTGTAGGAATGGTGACGCTTGCTAATCTGACTCACATATGGAGTAAATGGGTCATACACAGAAACTAGACAGTGTCCCTGTCACAGCCTACTAGAACTCTCACAGTGGCCTGAACTGAAGTTTAACGATTACCTTGTTCCAAGAGGTCCACGATGTCGTGAGGGAAGACTGAAACAATCGCTCACGAGGAATTCTGAGGGGCATGCAATAAGGCATAATCCTTATTCCTTAGAAAATCCCTTAGTCTCTCACAAGGTTGACCAGTGGAGTGTTGGCTCCAAGTGTCTGACAAACTTCCAAACTAGTCAATGGCAAGTGGCACCCTTGGAGCATGGAAGTGCGTCTTAAAGGGCACGTCACATAAACAAAATTGTGAGTAAAAAAAAATCTAAAAGGCCTAGAAAATAAAATAAAAATGTTTAGACTTTGTTAGAAAAGAGAATACAATTGATTAATAAATTATAAACTTGAAAACTAACAAAGAGTCTAAGTCTAAGATGTTTGACTAAATAAAAATATTAAATTCGAATAAGGGAAGTTAGACTTAATAAATTTAGTAAAAGGAGAATAAGAATCAAAAGTTGGGTATGTGC
>ML792570.1:479436-510560 GCA_009831015.1 Picea engelmannii
TAACGACCCTTGATTATTAATTATAATTAATTTAATAATGTAATCCTAAAAGATTAGCTAAACTATATTTATTTATTAAAATAACATTAACTAATTATTTGTTATTAATTAGTTATTCTTGATTATGATTAATTTAAGTATAAATAACTCATTAATCAATATGGTAAATAAATAAAGGTGGATAATAAAATATATTATTAATTTAAGTTATGTTCCCGAAAATGGAAACATATTAATGAATGGATAAGATATTTAATAATGGGATAAGATATTAGGTAGGGGAGTAAATGAAGGGAAGGCAGTGAAGTAGGAATAAGGGGGGGGAAAGGAGTTGGAGGAGGATTAGGTTACGGGAGTTGGGGATGAATTTGGGAAAGCAGGGAATCGGCAGAGTGAAACTTGGAGTGGAATTTACACAGTGCACCGGGGGTTTGCTGGGAGTTTTGGGCACGGAGGGCTAGGATATCCGTTGATATCCTAGGTCTAGGAGCTAACTAGTAGGCAGGGAGGTCGGTTTTGGGTAGTGTTCTAAAGAAGCAGGAAGGAAGCAAGCGGTGAGCAAATAGTAGCATCGGGTTTAGGTAAGAATTATGCATTGTTTGAATTAATTTGTTATTAAATTTTATTATATTGACGAAATTGCATATGAATGAGTTAATTTAGTAAAATTTCTTGAATGTTACGGAAGTTACTGTTATTTCATTACTGTGTTATGAAATTAGTTAGTTTATCAAAATAACTTGATGTAAAATGTAAATCCAACCATTCCATCCTAACATAGATCGAAGTTTGGAAAACTTTGCTTCTGTAAGAGGCTTTGTGAAAATTTCTACAACTTGATCTTCTATAGGGAAAAATAGCACTTCAATAACTTGATCATGAATGAGCTTTCTGATGAAGTGCATGTGTAGATCGATGTGTTTTCTACGCTGATTTTGAATTGGGTATTTGGCGAGCTTGATGGCACTCTAATTGTCACAGAAAAGGCTGGTTGGATGTTGTTGTTGGAATCTAAACTCTGAAAGAATTTGTCAAAGCCATAAGGCTTCCTGACTTGCATTTACTGATGCTTGGTACTTTGCTTCTGTTGAAGAAAGTGCAATAGCATATTGTTTCTTACAGGCCAAGTGACAGGTCCTGAACCAAGGCTGAAAACATAACCTGCAGTAGACTCATGATCATCAGGGTCGTCGGCCCAATTTGAATCAGTGAAACCAACCAATAAAGGAGTCCCCCTTGAACTGTAATGTATCCCGAACCGAATTGTATCACGAACATAGCGAAGTATCCTTTTAGCTTCTTTCCAATGGCTTTCATGGGGTGTTTTCATATACTGGGAAACAAGACCAACAACAAAGGAAAGATCAGGATGGGTATGAGTCAAGTATAACAGGCTACCAACTAACTAATGGTATAAGGTGGCATCAAATTCGGGAAAAGTACAGGTGGCAGGAAGCTTGACTCCAGACAGAAAGGGAGAAGGGGTTGGTTTACAATTGTCCATGTGAAAATGATGAAGAAGGTCACAAGAATACTTAGATTGGGAAAGAGAAATTCCTTCATTGGTTTGCAAAACTTGGAGGCCAAGGAAATAGTGCAAAAACCCTAAGTTTGTCATTTCAAAATTCTTCTTAAGGTTGGTTTTCACATGGTTTAAAAGTTTTAAGTCACTACCAGTAAGGATAAGTTCATCAACATAAAGGACAAGGATTGTGACATGGATTTCCGATTTCTTGGTATAGACATTAGGATCAGAATGGCATCTAGAGAATCCAGTGGTAATAAGAAAGTTGTCCATTTTGGCATACCAAGCTCGAGGAGATTTTTTAAGACCATAAAGAGATTTCTTAAGGCGACAAACAAGGCTAGAGTCATTTTGGACATATCCAGGAGGTTGTTCCATGTAGATTTCTTCTTGCAAATCTCCATGCAAGAAGGCAGATTTAACATCCATATGATGGACCTCCCATTTATGTGAGGCAGCAAGAGAAATAATAAGGTGGATGGAATTCATTTTGGCTACATAGGCAAAGGTTTCATTATAGTCAATTCCTTCAACTTGGGAAAATCCTTTGGCAACTAACCGAGTCTTGTGTCTTTCAACACTTCCATTTGATGCATACTTAGTTATGTAAACCCATTTACATCTAACAAGTTTTATTCCTTTTGGAAGAGGTACAAGATCCCAAGTATCGTTTTCCATTAAAGAATGATACTCTTCATTCATTGTTGTATCCCAATCTGGATGACCTTAATCTTCTGCAAATGTCTTTAGATCATGAGTCTTTGAAACTTGAGCCAAAAGAGAAGAGGCTTGTTGGAACTGTGAACATGTCCAACGTTGATCTGAAGGATCACTGATAATATCACCAACTGCTTATCATGTTGAACAGAGCCATCTAGGAAGCGATGGAGCTAGAGCTGGTGTTGGTTCAAGTTCAAAGGACTCATCTGGAGGAAGGTGAGCAGGTGGAGGTGGATTTTCATCCTCACTGTCATCATATGAAAAAGAAACCAGAACAGAATAAGGCACAAACGTCGAAGATGGCTCGCAGACCAAAGAAGGTACAAACATTGAATTAGGCTCGCAGGTCAAAGAAGGAACAAACGTCGAATTAGGCTCACAGGCCAAGATATTTTCATCAAATTTAACACATTACAATGTGGTTGAAGAAGTCTATAACCTTTGAAATATTCAGAATAACCAACAAATATACACTTCTCACTTTTAGGTTGCAATGATTTCCTTTTCTCATCAGGAATGTGAGCACATGCTATACTGCAAAATACATGGAAGTGACTTACATAGGGTTTAATTTTAGTCCAAGATTCTTCCGGTGTTATATTTTTAAGAGCTTTGATTCCATGTTCGACAACACATGTATTCCAATAGAGGACGAACACCTTCAGTAACCACTCACACAACCAGATCAAAGATCAACACACCGATATTTTGACGTGGTAAAACCCCTACAGGGAAACATCCATGACCCCAGCCAACGCGACCACTTGGAGCAGTTTATTAATGCAAAAGAAAAAGATTATAGAGAGATTTTACAAGAGAGTTTATCATAATCAATCATCGGCAAATGACCCTCCATTCTATTTAAATAGAGGTCATGGACCAATCGGGTGTTAATCCATGGATCAATGGTCATTAAGATCGAGGAGAATATGAACTGTCAGATCACTTTATGTCGGGAACATATCATGATCGTCAAATTTCCTAACTATAAATGCATACTAATGCATACTAAAGAAACACATTAAGAAACACACTTTTACCTAAAAACACATTAGACCAAGTAGATCTTAACTAACTCCTAAGTGTCTAAATATCCTAACATGACCCTCGCATGAGAATCATTTGTACTCCTCTCTTAACTCCATTTAACTCAGTTCTAAAACAATAAATTAAAAAAAAATAGAGTAGAGTTAAAACCCAAATTTTATTGTTCCTTCACCTTTATCACTTCCTCTTTTATGTAACATCTAGTTCCACAGATCACATTTTACATACTAACTTATTCTTGAGGACACTTGCAAGCAAGTGATCCGGTAAAAACATGGTACATTATGATTGTGCTTTGATTATAAGTTATGATGTGATGAACATTGAGATTTATATGTTGTTTTCTAGATGTATATATATTGACAAGTATTATGATGAGGTTTCCTGAGTGTACATGGAACGTGACAAGTTGAGGATGTCGAGGGCATCAACAGACTTTCTTGGACTCCGGATTGAGTCAGGGAGTGGAATTGTATTTGGTTTGAGTATTTGATTTATACACATGTGTTATATGATGATTTCAACATGGATTATTGGCATTGTCCTTGTTAGTGGATGTAGGAATGGTGACGCTTGCTAATCTGACTCACATATGGAGTAAATGTGTCATACACAGAAACTAGACAGATAAGGGAGAGGTGTGACAGTGTCCCTGTCACAGCCTACTAGAACTCTCATAGTGGCATGAACTGAAGTTTAACGATTACCTTGTTCCAAGAGGTCCACGATGTCGTGAGGGAAGACTGAAACAATCACTCATGAGGAATTCTGAGGGGCATGCAATAAGGCATAATCCTTATTCCTTAGAAAATCCCTTAGTCTCTCACAAGGTTGACCAGTGGAGTGTTGGCTCCAAGTGTCTGACAAACTTCCAAACTTGTCAATGGCAAGTGGCACCCTTGGAGCATGGAAGTGCGTCTTAAAGGGCACATCACATAAACAAAATTGCGAGTCAAAAAAAATCTAAAAGGCCTAGAAAATAAAATAAAAATGCTTAGACTTTGTTAGAAAAGAGAATACAATTAATTAATAAATTATAAACTTGAAAACTAACAAAGAGTCTAAGTCTAAGATGTTTGACTAAATAAAAATATTAAATTCGAATAAGGGAAGTTAGACTTAATAAATTTAGTAAAAGGAGAATAAGAATCAAAAGTTGGGTATGTGCACATGTGTGCATGAAATTAATAAAAATGGATTTTTAATTAAAAGAAAATATATTCATGAGAGAATAGGTGGTCAACATAGAGTTAGTACCCTAAGTCAATCAACCACTAAATCCTAACTAAAGGAAGACTCCTAATCAAACTCAAACTGAAATTTAGTTAGGGGACACAATAAAAGAGGATTAGGGAACTAAGAGACCACTAGGAGGGAAAATAGAAACAAATTAGGAAGTGTGAGGGAAAATGACTAATTAAATCAATTAAAAAGGGATTTAACATGTGCATCTTGGGAAGAGTGTGACATGTGTTGTATGTGAATAATACTTAATTTAATTATTTAAAATTGTTTAATTGTGCATGGGAGGACATGTGTCAAGGTAAATTTTCCTATAAAAGAAATGGTGAAAAAGAGAGAAGTACCCTATTGTTGGATGAATGTTATGATGCCGAAATTTTTACTGACTAGTTTACTTGTGGAGAGTTGGGTTGGAAACTTGTGCAAGAGGTGGAAGTCTCTCCTTGCGAGTGCAAGTTTGTGCTATTGATTTTCTGGTTTACTGTGTGTGACCCAATTGCAGCCCGAGGGGCTAAGGGATAGAATACTACCCCTAGCGTTGGTTGGGAGGTATCGGTGAAGTCTTGGGGATTAGCGGGCAAGGGATAGGACGACGCGCAAGCTTTCAAGTGGAGACTCAAATTCACAATCCATCAAGTTTTGGATTGAAGTTCTTCGACAACAACAATCCTTTGGTTATAGTATTTAACAATTATGTTATATTGTATGTAGAGATCATGTTGTAAATTCCAGTCCCGATTTTGGTTGTAATTAATCCTTTAGATCAAATCTGTGTTGAAATAGGGTTGAATATTAAATTGTGATTCTAATTACCATCTCTAAGAATATCTATAACTTGACAAGTGCAATAGCCTTTTCCTGCAAGTGCTATATTCTTTTCTGCAAGTATCATTACATACATATGTTCAAAAGTTAGATGAAGAATGGTATTTTGTTGATTTCTGATATTTCCTCATTTCCTTAAACATGAGCTAGAAAGTTGTCATAGATTAAACCTTTCATCATGTTTTTGTAGTATGTAATTTGTTCATTGATGCCAAAGATTCAGTTACTCCTTGTATTTAAATTATGTAGAGAATCAGTTCTGTCATATGGTTTTTTGTTTATAATTATGTTATGGAAATGATGTAAAAATTGTTGTAAAATTATGTACAGAGTTAGGCTTGTTGCAAGGCATTCTGTTAAATGTTGAGTTAGATCAAGAAAATTTTAATAACTACAATGGTGGATTTAATCTTTGCATTTTAACCTCTCTGATTTTTGAAAACTTTACTACTAAATTATTCGGAATGTGAAAGTTGAACGATAAAATTATCTTTGCCCAAATTGGATTTTATTTGACAAACCTTCCTTCAAATTTTTTGGAAGCCATCCACTCACCCTCTTTCAGTAGATCTTCTGAGTAGAGGGGAAATCATGATTCTCTTTTATCCTTAAGACCCTTATTTGGTTGTTTTCGAATTTCTATCTGCTCAGGTTGCAACCCTTCAACAAATCGACATGTTCTGTTCAGTCTTGTACCAACCAATTTCGACATGGAGTCAAACAATCTGCAAAGATTTACCAGCTCCCATTATGATGGAGTGCAACAAGTATTTTTTGCGCACTAGAATCCAGCGGTAGCTTTATGCATTGTCTCAGTGGATGGTTGCAGGATCTAACCATATTTTTCCCTGGTAGTATCCTGGTACTCATATTACTTCTCTGCATATGGACTCTTAGTTATATTATTGCTACGCTTACTTATTTTATTTCCAGTATTCGGCCAAGTGTAATCAGAGTCTATCAAATCCTTCTTTTAATTTCAATTGCTCTTCCTATCCACCTTGTGTCATTGGTTCGATAATTCCTTGTATCATTTGTAATACGCAATGATTAATTTCAATCACGGATTCTACTGAGGATAGTTGAATTCTTGAGAATGAAAATCTGTATCATGCATTGGGAACCTGATTGACAATGAATGATCTTTCTTGACGATCAAGCCTATCCTTCCTCCTGAATCAAAATGGGAAGTCATTTCGATGGATTTTATTGTTGGATTTCCACTGATGGTAAGGAGGCACGATTATATTTTTTTGGTCGTAGACACTTTGACGAAGAGTGCACACTTTATTCCAGTTCGTACGGTGTATCAGGCGCCAAACATAGCTATAGTTTTTGCTAGTGAGATTATGATATTTCATGGTGTACCAAGGAAGATAATATATGATCGAGGATCAATATTCAAAGGACGATTTTGGACTAGTTTCCAAGAGGATTTAGGAATGCAATTGAATTTTAGTACAACATATCACCTCGAAACAGAGGGAAAAACCAAAAAAACAAATAAAATTTTAGAGGATATGATTCGGATGTATGTGATGGATCAACATAAACGTAGGGAAGAATTTTTTCCATTGGTAGAGTTTGCATACAATAATAGTTATCAGAGTACGATAAAGATGGCACCTTTTGAGTTTCTATATGGATGACCATGTAAGACACCTCTGAGTTGGGATCGACTAGAGGATAGGGTCCTAGTAGGACTAGAAGTGATCCAAGAAATGGAAGAACATATGTGAACTATAAGACAAAGGATTAAAGAAGTGCAAGATCGACAAAAGAGTTATGTTGATGCGCAATGCATTGACCACAACTATGAGATTGGTGACAAAGTTTTCTTGCGGATGAAACCACATAAGTGTTTGATTAAGTTTAGAAAGGAAGCTAAACTCTCTCCAAGGTTTTTGGGACCTTTCGAAGTTGTATAAAGGAAAGGACCCGTAGCTTACTGACAATCCTTCCCTGGTTCTTTGAGGTGTATACACAATGTGTTTCATGTATTTGTTTTGTGAAATTATATTTTAGATCCATCACATGTTATTAACTTGAGTTCTTTGTAGGTATCCAACGAGGGTGCTCTCATGGCAGAGCCAATCCGCATACTTGACCATGGCATTCGACATCGACAAAGTTGAATAGTCGATCAGGTCAAGGTCTAGTGCGACAATTATACTCCACATTCTACTATATGGGAGGACATATATAAGATGTGTCAACAATTTCCTTATTTATTTTGATAGATTGAATATATAGAGTAGTACCAGATACATTTATTGCTTTATTTACTAGATTGTAATAAACTTTGGGACAAAGTTTAAAATAAGAGGGGGTGTATGTAACATCTAGTTTCACAAATCACATATTATATATTGACTTATTCTTTGAGGACACTTGTGAACAAGTGATCTCATAAAAACATCGTACATTATGATTATGCTATGATTATAATTTATGATGTGGTGAGCATTGAGATTTATATGTTTTTTTCTAGATTTATATATATTGACAGGTATTATGATCAGGTTTGTTGAGTGCGCAAGGAACGTGATAGGTTGAGGATGTTGAGGGCATCAATAGAATTCCTTTGACTCTGGATTGAGTCAGGGAGTGGACTTATATTTGGTTTGAGTATTTGATTTATATGCATGTGTTATATGATGATTTCAATATGGATTATTGAAATTGTCCTTGTTAGTGGATGAAGGCATGGTGACGCTTGTTAATATGAATTGCATATGGAGTAAAGGGGTCATACACGGACCCCAGATGGATAAGCGAGAGGTGTGACCATGTCCTTGTCACGGGCTAGTAGCACTCTCACCATGACCTGAACTGGAGGTTAATGATTACCTTGTTCTGAGAGGTCCACGATGTCGTAAAGGCTGAGACAGTCACTCACAAGGAAATCTAAGGGGCACACAATAAGAAAGATTCATTATGCCTTAGAAAATCCCTTAGTCTCTCACAAGGTCGGCCAATGGAGTGTTGACTCCAAGTGTCTGACAAACTATCAAACTAGTCAATGGCAAGTGGCACCCTTGGAGCACAAAAGTGCGTCTTGAAGGGCACGTCACGTAAACAAAATTGTGAGTCAATAAAAATCTAGAAGGCCTAGAAAATAAAATAAAAATGCTTAGACTTTGTTAGAAAAGAGAATACAATTAATTAATAAATTATAAACTTGAAAACTAACAAAGAGTCTAAGTCTAAGATGTTTGACTAAATAAAAATATTAAATTGGAATAAGGGAAGTTAGACTTAATAAATTTAGTAAAAGGAGAATATGAATCAAAAGTTGGGTATGTGCACATGTGTGCATGACATTAATAAAAAAATATTTTTAATTAAAAGAAAATAGATTCATGAGAGAATAAGTGGTCAACATAGAGTTGGTACCATAAGTCAATCAACCACTAAATCCTTACTAAAGGAAGACTCCCAATCAAACTCAAACTAAAATTTAGTTAGGGGAAACAATAAAGGAGGGATTTGAGAACTAAGAGACAACTAGGAGGAAAAATAGGAACAAATTGGGGAGTGTGAGGGAAAATGACTAATTAAATAAATTAAAAAGGGATTTAACATGTGCAACTTGGAGAGAGTGTGACATGTGTTGTGGGTGAATAATCCTTAATTTATTTGTTTAATTGTGCATGAAAGGACATGTGTCAAGGATATTTTTCATATAAAAGAAATGGTGAGGAAGAGAGAAATACCCTATTGTTGGATGAATGTTATGTTGCTGAATTTTTTACTGACTAGTTACTTGTGGAGAGTTGGGTTGGAAACTTGTGCAGGAGGTGGAAACTCTCCTTGCGAGGGCAAGTTTGTGCTATTGAGTTTCTAGTTTATTGTGTGTGGACCCTTTGCATCTCGGGGGATAAGGGGGAAAAATAGTACCCCTAGTGTTGGTTGGGAGGTACTAGTGAAGTCTTGGGATTAGCAAGCAAGGGATAGGACAATGCACAAGCTTTCAAGTGGAGACTCAAATTCAAAATCCATCAAGTTCTGGATTGAAGTTCTACGACAACAACAATCCTTTGGTTACAGTATTTAACAATTATGTTATATTGTATGTAGAGATAATGTTGTAAATTTCAGTCCCAATTTTGGTTGCAATTGATCCTTTAGATCAAATCTGTGTTGAAATAGTGTTGAATACTAAATTGTGATTCTAATTACCATCTCTAAGAATACCTGTAACTTGACAAGTGCAATAGCCTTTTCCCGCACGTGCTATATTCTTTTTTGCAAGTATCATTACATACATATGTTCAATAGTTAGATGAAGAATGGTATTTCATTTATTTCTGATATTTGAATTATTGAGAATGAAAATATGTATCATGCATTGGGAACCTGATCGACAGTGAATGATATTTCTTGAAGATCGAGCCTATCCTTCCTCCCATTTTATCATAATCCAAGAGTTCGGCTTGATCGTCGCTTCTCTTTAAAACTAATTTTTTATTCTCCTTAATATTTGGAAAATATTCTACTTGTTAAGTCGATGAAATCGATAGGCTGGTTTACTCGGTGAACCTGAGCAGAAGCGAGCAGGCCGTAACGCTGACTCCTTCCTATGTGAAAAGTTACTAACGTTGAGTAAGTGGTCCTTTAGATCAGAGTTGGTTAGATTAAGTTCTTTTTGGAAAGACACATGCCATAGTGCACTATCGCAAACAATATTATGAAAAATTAGTAATTCTTAAAATAATTAAACATGTTTTTATCCTTAGAAAATGGTTACAGTGTTTTCGATTAAGAGTCTATGATCAGTTGGACATTTGTGATAATGATTATAAACTGTTATATAATAATTTTACATATATATGTTAATTATTTATCTAAGCCACAACAAATAAGATCTATGTGGGATTTTTCTCTGCTTGCTCATGTCTAAACTTAAGAACTTATATTGCAATAAAGGACATGCTTGTTTGATTTATTACTTGTAGCTTAGTGGAACCTTTTCAGATTTCACCATGTATTTTAAATTATGAAATATGGAAGGAAGGATTAAATAACTTTACCTTGAAGATACATTCGATGTTCCTTCTTTTCAAGAAGATTTCTTTTTATGTTAAGAATTTTAGTAAAGACTAAAATAGTGTCCATATACTACGGATGCTATTAATGATTATAATTCAATAAGTGGGGTTTAAGGTTAATTAATGATTGATTAATGTCATTGTTTTATTGATTAATATTAATATTATGTATGGTCCTTGATGGCGTTTAGGATTTAAATTCATGTTTTCGCTGATGATCTTAAAATTTTGATAAATTATTAATGATTATAATGGTATTATTGATTGATCCTTGTAAATTATAATTATCATATTACATTAATCATTACAAAAATTTATAGTGCAATTTGCGCTTAGCATGCATAAGAAATGTGCAAGTTGCGCAAACCCAAGGATAAGTAATAAATGATTACACTCTTAGATAGATACTTACGTATAGTCTAAATTCCTATTACTAGTTATTTCTTTTAGGATTTGTGTTGCGTCAGAAAATTATAATGGTTAAAAGTGCACAAGTTTTTTTTATCATTGTGCAATGAATATTGATTATGGACGTTATTGTATATGCTTCAAATATATATATATATATATATATATATATATATATATATATATATATAAATAATGATTTTTGTTTATGTCATCTTAATGAAGATTTATAACTTGGTAAATACTCATATTTGTTTGATTAATCTAGCGGGTCGTTTCATTTTCCTTAGGAAGCCTCACGCATTCCCTCTTCAACTATGGTTAAGTGTTTACTATTTGCAAGTTTAAGGCGAGTTATGAAATCTTATTCAAGTGACCATATGTTGGAAATGGGCATGGCATTCAAAATTGTTTAGAAGTCGACCACCTTCATGTCCTTTGCACATGACCTAGACGAGGGTTTCTTGGTTTGAAGGGCATGGCCCTTATCAAATCATTGGAAGGGTTCGACGGGGCACATCGCATGGCTCCATGGTCGTTCCCACCCTTCTCCTACCAACTAAGAAAGGGCTACATGATTAGGTCCTTGAAGTTTGGCTTTCACGATCTGTAATTGTGGTTCTCGTGAACAAGCCTCCCCTTTTACTCCTACTCAACTCCTTATGATCCATGTGGATATCAATGGCCACCCACCTCTTCCCTTGAATCATCACAATTCTCCATCTTGGTCTCTTTTGTTATGATTTGTGAGTCCTAAACTTTCAGGGTTGTTTTGAGGCCCTAAACAATGTTTTTTGGCCATTTGGGGACTTACGGTTGCCATGGAATGCCCAGGATTTGCCAATAATTGTATGTCTCAATTAGACCTTTTTAATGATCTAATAAACACCCCAAGTGTATATTGTATGCAAACGTTGTGCCCCTGACAACTTGGCACATCAACTAACCCCTCAAGACTTGCAAACATTTTGGCGCTTCACCTCCCTAGGTTAGGGTTTTGAACCTTCAGGGTTCTTGATTATGTTAAAAGGCCATTCTTGTGGCCCATTGTATTATGTTTTTGTGAATGAGTGTATCTGACATCTTTTTCTCTTCGTATATAAGCCATAACCACCATTCTAGCTAGATTATGTTCTACAGTATTGTTGTACTCTTTGTTATATTTATATGTTTGTTTCAAATAATTCTCAATATAACTTGTATCAATGGTATTAGAGAAATATGTTCCTTGTTATTTCTCGGTGCATGTTCTCGAAAAGGTCATGGTATAGAGAGTTGGGTCTAGAGCTAGTTTCACTTGGAGACAATCACTCTCACCAGCCCAAGCAACCTCCCATGGATAAAGAAAAAAGAGATGAAAAAGCAAGAGATCCTTTCAAAATTTTGCTCAAGTAATCCCTCCTGCAACACTGGTACAAGATGATGGACAACTTTGCCCAGATCCTTCGACGATTTTCATCAGCGGGTGAGGCACCTCCAATAAGTAGCCATTTCAAAGGTGTGACACCCTTCAAGGCACAAGTTAAATTTGATATCCATTTATTTGAAATATATATACATGAAAATGCTTTGGATAAATGGTTGAATCTATTAAAGGGGTATTACTATGTTCAAAAAAAAATTGGCACCGAAAAGATCACCTTCATTCTTCTTAAATTCCTTCCCCATGTCAAATATTGGTGGGAATGTTACTGAGAGATACATAACGAAGACACGTTTATGACATTCAGGACAAGACCCACTTGGGAGGCCTTTGTTGATTCCCTCAATGAGGAATTCTAACATGTTCAAAACTATGATGACGATTACACATGATGGATGACTCTGCATCAAGAAAGAGATTAGACGGTGTCAAAGTACACTAACACCTTCCATACCTTGCGCTCAAAGTTGGGTATCAGTAACTTCGAGCGACACCTGGTTCTGAAGTACTGTAGTGGCCTACAAATGTACATCCAAACAGAGATGGGCTTATTGGACATCTCCTCACTAGGAGTCTCTTATTAATACATTGTCCAAGTCGAGCAAAAATTTAAGCAGCAGAATAAGCGGGAGTTCAAGTATGAAAATATACAACAAAAGAAGCATGGTAAAGGTGACCATAACTCATAGAACAAGGGATGGAGCAAGGAAGGCCAACCTCAATACAACCAATATAAGTCATAGGTAAATAATTGTAATAGGAAGTTGAAAAAGGACATTGGAAAGTGGTGTGAGTTCCACAAAATCCCCTAACACAACACTGATGAATGCCACTCGAAATAGTCATTATTCATCAAACTTAAAGAAAATGAGACAGACCCTAACTCGAACTCTGGTTCAGAACAAGATAAGGGAAAGTTGATTATCGATGAAAAACCCAGTGATACCATCACAACCGCAAAGATCCAACCAAACAATTTAGAGGATATTGAGGAAGGGTGTTACACATGACTTTGGTCACTTTGGCGATGTCTCAATAGTGATGTATTCAGGCTCCCAACAAAGAATTTTTGCCTGAGAAAAGTGGCTCTTGTCTCCTTCCAAAAACATATTTTTCAGATGAGTTCGCAGGCTGCCTATGGTCTAGGGTGCAAGAATCCCTCATTCTCGCAGGCCACCCACACTTAGGATGCGAACTTCTCGCAGTCTGCTCCATACATAGGGTGCGAACCTATTTTTAAGCTTGGAAAGGAGAAGAGGTCTCGAGGGTTCTAGAAGGGAATCTTCTAGAAAATGAGTTGGCATTCACATGGTTTTCATTCTACTGACTTCTCAATTTTGATGGGATCATCCTCATCCATGTAACCATCTCTCCTTCTCCTATATATTGAAAGTTTTCTCATGGAAAAGGTCAAGCAAGATTGAATGGAGAATTGGTGAAAGAATTGTGTGAAGAACCCTGCTTGGACAGAAGCTTGAAGACTCTATTTGGTCTATCAAGAGGAATTGGATCTTCTTCATGCAAGTACAAAGCAATTGTGTGTGTTGGAACCAAGGGTCACTGAAAGGAAGCTTGCAACATCAAGGCGATCAAGTTGTATCTTCTACTTTGAATTAATATGATATAGCGGCATGTCCCTTTCCCATAAAGTCACTCTTACTTTATTGCGTAATTCCTTGATCATATGAATAAGTTGACGTTGAATATGCTTTGCTATCTTCACTTTGGTTGGTTTGGGTTGTCTTAGACTTGTCTTCACGGGAGCACCGGAGCGAAGCAGGAACAACAGAGACCTAAGGAAGTGATATAAAGGTATGCCACTTATTCATTCCCATTAGTAGATTCAATGATTACAACTTAGGGAAAGAGTCGTGTATTGTTCTGTTTTGTTCTAGATCCAGATGGATCTAGGGAGATCTGTTAGTGTCTGCACCTATCGATTAGTCCAATAACAAAATTGGCTACTCCACTAGGGATGCAACCCATTTTTGGTGGTTTTTGGTGGTTTTTCCTTGGCCATTTTCTCTTAACTTACCATTCTTCATTTCCATCAATCTCTGAGTCTTGAGGAGACCCTGATAAACTCCCTGGGTCTAGAAGTTCCTTCAAAAACTTTGTCCTTTTTCCAAATTTTGCTTAGTTTCAGGCCTTCTCGCACTGCACCCTTTTGTAGCCTGCAAGAACCACTAGAGTTCGCACCCTACTGTTCAGTCCAGTGAAAACCTCTCGCACTCTGCTTGTGACCAGCCTGTAAGAATCCTTCATTATCTCACTGTACACCACTGCTAGCCTGGGAACCCAGTTGCAAATTTGTTGGATTAAGGTTTTTTGTATCCTCAGATGCCCAAATTTGTATGTGTGTCTGAAAAGAACTTCTTTGGCCAGTGATTGATTGTTTCTTGACTTCGGATTTTGTGAATGATTAGTCTTCGAAAATTGAAAGCTCTTCTTGTTCATTTTTTCTCAACTGTTACCTCTTGACCTTTTCTTAACAAGGATATAATCTCTGGTTTTGAAATCCGAGTTCTTGTTTGGTTGGGAGCCAGTGATCGGTTTAAAAGTTGGGATTAATTGTCTTTCTCAATTGCTCATTACTTGGAAAATTGTTGCCCACATGCATTTGAAGAGACTAGTCTTGTCTGCTTGTTATTTTTGTCTTCATTGAAAGATTGGTTTGGGTTTTTGTTGTATATTGTTTTTCATCAATTGCTGGTTTTTCTTAGTTCCACCACTGTTGTGTGGTTTCTACTGAAAATTAAAAAACATTTTTCTTTTTAAGCAATTTTTTATTTTGAAAATATTGGCATTCAATTGTTGAAATAGAACGAATAGAGAATTTGCATTATTCATGATTCGTTGATGTTGCACTTCAAAGAAGATCATATATCGTAGTTCAAGTTTTTCTAGAAAACTCCTCTTTCCCTCCTATAAATAGGATTCATCGAACAAAAAATTAGTATCATTCATTCCTATCTATGCATTGTTGGGTCAGAGTCTCACACAACATCAGTTTCATTTCCGTCTCCTTTGAGTAACAACAACCTTTAATAATATTATGCAATTTTTAAAATTTAACTAGTAACTCTTTTCTAGGACTCTATTACACCAACATTAGCTAGGCTAGAGCTTTGGAATAGGTAGTGAGATACACTCCCCAAAGCACAAAACACACAATAGCATCTTGTGGTAAGGAGTGTCAAATTCCATTTGCAGCATTTTGTCCTGGTAAGCCCTTCTCACACAAGGGTCAAACCCAAGGTCACATTGATATTGACAGAGTTACTCACCCTACTTTGTTGATATCGGTGTAGAGATTGCACGTATTACGGGGGTCACTTGAAGGTATACCCACAATGATGAGTGGAAGCCTCTCAAGATGATTTTGAGCTAGATACCCTGCCCTTGCATGTGGATCGGACTGTCGACTATTCCCCCAGGATTTATTCTTGTTGGTGGTAACCTTAGTGGCCTATCTTATTAAGTTCTTACACAAGGTGACTGTGAAGGGGAAAGTCTTCATGGTACCTGGAATCGACGTTGGCCAAACTCACTAGGGCTCCTTAGAGGGTATACCCACGATTATGTGTGGGAGCTTGCACCAGGGTGTAAGTCCGTTAATCAGGTCATCAACGTAACTTTTCCACCCTAGCCCAGCCCCTTCTTGTCTCATCGTTGCAACGTTGGATTTCATCACCAACTAGTGACTTCGGAATTAGAAGGTCTTGTTTGCTTGGTTTTGCTTCCTAGATTTTTACTAGCGCATGTTGTTTGTTTACCCAAGTTGACCATAGAATTTCCTTCGTAATTTTTTAACTCAATCACAATTGACCCTCCACGTCGTTCACGTAAAATGCAAGGCTTACCCCCAGAAAATCTGGAAGGTTCTCAACCCTTGCCTACCAACTCACCAAAGGGCTCTCCTCAATAGAGTGAAGTCCAAGACATTGTCACTTCACAAGTGGAAATAACTGGCTCTCTAAAACGATTATGCATTACTAATTCTCGAGAGGACTTTCGACTTCATCACGACTCCGAGAGACACATTATGCGAGTGAATTCTTCCAGAGACTTGGTTGTTTAGTCTTCTGGATCACCAAATGGACCTTTCCTAGGACCTGAGGGACAAGATCCTTTTTGGACTACTGGCATTTTTAGATGGTATCTTTTTGGCTCAAGAACAAGCGTTAATATCACTGTCTCACCTGAGCTACTCGAAACATCTAATCCAGATGCAATACCTTTTACTACTGCTTATTATTTTCCTAGTACAAAAGCTCTGCGAGCTGACCACATCTTGACTCTACCTTTACAAATGGTCCATTATACAGATACTATGAGTCTACACACCGGGATTACCATGACTATCCAAGCCCCCATTGGCACACCGCTTTCACCCAGAGTCACCCTGACACTTCCACCCAAATACCATGCATTGAATGCCTCTATTTCCACTCCTGCGCAAATTGCCTCCAAGACTCCTAGAAGTTCCACTCCTTCTAGGCACCATCCTCCCGGTTTCATTCCAACACTTCCGCCACCCCCTTTCAGAGGACCTTTTCCATCCTCTATCGGAGGCACTGATCCTAGTGGCACCATTCCGTCGTTCACACCAAATTACCATATTCCTGTTGGTGGACAATTTCACCAAGGAGGCCCAACTCAATCCCCCCTCGCAAGGAAAATCCCAATTGGGACACAACCCATGATTGGAGGGAAACCCCCACCAACCCCACCCTATGGACAAAACATATCTCCATCTTTGGCCCAGTATTGGAATCATCTTATACAACATAAACCTCACCCGACTGGGGGGCAAAAACCTTCGGCTAGCTCCATCATACCCCCTGGTACAGGCCAACCCTATCTAGGTACATCTAATCCTATTTGGGGCTCGAATTCTCAACCCCACACCCCCATTCAAGGGTACAACCCTATGAGTTACTTGCCTCCACACCAACCACCGAATCTGCCCGGATCCTTGCATTATATGCAGACTACTTATGGTCCCATTGGTTTTCTGATGGGACTCCCTCCCCAAAGTCACCAGTACCCGCATGTGAATAGACAATTACCTTTCTTAGCCACCCTGGACCTCCCAGATCTGTGGAGGAATTTAAATGATCCGATCTGTCACTCTCCCCAATGGCCCACCATATCGTCCAAACTACCATCTGACATCCCTAAATTCAATGGAAAACTAGGAGAGGACCCAAACAATCATGTAATGACTTTTCACCTTTGGTGCTCATCCAACTCCTTGATGGATGACTCTATTCGTTTACACCTTTTTCAGCGAACCCTCACAGGTTTCGCCCCGAAGTGGTATATAGAATTACCATGAGGTTTCTTCACCGACTTCAACACCCTTGCTATGGATTTCCTCACCCACTACCAGTTACCAATCCACTATGAAATGGGGACCAAGATTTTGAATTCTTTCAAACAAACCAAAGTCACTCATATCTCCAATCACATTCATGAGTGGCGACAGAGATGATGTCTCGTCAAACTCGAACTTCTTGATCAGTTGCTAGCAGATTGGTTAACGAAATAATTTGTGAATGACATCAGTCGTGACATCGCCATGGGTGGAGTTTTTATGGAATAACATGACATTAGTTGTGCTCAATACCTTGACCTCGTTTACTCACAAATGGGTACTCTTTACGACTTACTCTCTGATGTGCCTCGTCCTTCTACTTCCACCACTTCAACTACTCCTACTGCTTCTCATGCAGCCGACAATGTGATTGGCACTTTCCATGCCCAACCTCATTCCGTCCAAAATTATAGCAACAACCCCAAACCCATTTCTTCTAATGTTCAAAATGCTCCGTCTCCTACCCCTCCCACCGACAAGACTTCTGAGGTAAATGTTGTTCAATCTACCCCCGCCGGTAAAAACAAATCTAGAAAGGGAAAGGGTGAGAATAAGGAGGAAAAAAATAATTTGCAAGAAGAAAGAACCAAAACACCACCTGTTGATGATAGGGATAAGCGCAAACCCCGATACCCTTGTCTTATCTATGGTGATGATCACTACACTAAGGATTGTCCGCGACAAGCCAAGGTTACTAAGTTCCTTCAAGGGAACACGAAGCCATCCACTCTGGTCGTATTGTCACAACCCTTCCCTTATCAACAATAGGCCCAATTAGTCATTCATGACCAGCCTTCCCCCTCCAATACATCCTATGTCTTAATGTGTACAGGAGATTCAAAGAAAAATGAAATCACACTTACCACTCGAGCCAAATATTATTCTTCCTTCAAAGAGAAGGTTGATGCTATACCTCCTTCATTGGTCCAACCATCTCCCATGACTCCACCCACCAAAGGTCCTCTTCATCTCAAATGACCAAGACTCGACAGAGTTCTTCGTCCTTCTCCAAAGGGCGTCGTTTGGAAATCGGCTTTCAATCCTCATGCCCGTGCTGCCCAGAATTACAGTACTTCATGTCAGCCCTCGAAGTACTTCAAAGTTGTCCTATACAACGGAAGGCACTATTGAAAGCTATTGGTGGAATCGACCCTACGGATACAAATTTAATAATTTTTGACTTGGAAGATCACATTCCAAGGTTACCCCCTCAATTCGCATTCCAAATACAAGTTATTGTCTTTGACAAAAAATATTGTAGAACAGTTATCGATGAGGGTGCCTCGACGTGTGTCATGTCTATTACCTACTGGAAATCCATTGGCTCTCCTCCTTTGACTGAATCCCACAACACACTCAAAGCCTTTAATGGCTCCAGTTTTAAGCCTTACGGTGTCCTCCCTTCATTGTCGATTATGTTAGAAGGAAAAACGATCCAAGTTGAAGTGGAAGTCTTTGATGCTCCTCTTGATTACAACCTTCTACTTGGTCGTAGATGGATTGATTCCATGCGCACAGTTGTATCGACTCTTTTTCATGTTGTGCATTTCCCACATCAAGGAAAGGTAATTACCGTCGACCAATTAGCCTTCTTTAACTCAGATGTGCATACTAACAACATACTGCTCATTTCCAAACCCTCCCCCCCCAGATATGAGAACATCAGTGTGGGTCTTCTTAAAGACTCCTCGTTAATGGGTACCTTCCCCATCCCACCACCTGATGTTCCACATCCATCTGTCACTTCGATCAACATGATATCCACCTCTATTCACGGAACCCCTGCGTCTCACGACCCATGGCTGGTACCCAACCTTGGTGATCATCTTCGTTACGGCGACAAAATGCCTTTGAGTCCGGTCGAATCTGTCTATCAGGCCATTCAATCGACAACCCCTTCTACCCCCTCTCTTGGTGATTTATCTCCAGATCCTTTCCACGTCATTTTTCCCATGGACAAGATGATTATATCTATTATGGAAGACACCCCCTGGGACGATGGACATCATTGTTCCATCCTCTTCCTGGAACAACACACCATCAAGAGCTACCAACGGATCATGACCCCGTCGACCGTTGTCATCATTTCTACTGTTCCTGAACCTACACATGATGTGTTTTCCAAAGGAAACTTAAGTAATATCTCACCCACCATCCCCCTCGACATATCCATAAAACCTAGAATTGTTGAAAATGTGCATATCAGAGCTTCGTGTTCCCCCGACGAAATTGTCACCTACAAGTCACTTTTCAAAGAATTTTGTGACGTCTTCTCTTGGAGCTATGAAGAAATATCGGGTATTGATCCCAACATTGTGATACATGAGATCAAGACATACCCAAACGCTAAACCCGTCTGGCAACGCCTTCATCTGGTCCACCCAAGTAAAGCGGCCGCTATCAAGCTTGAAGTCGAGAAACTTCTCAAAGCCGACTTTATTTACCCAGTGGCTCTCACTGATTGGGTTTGCAATCTTGTCCTGATCGACAAGAAACAAGGCACAATCCGCTTGTTCATTGATTATAGGGATATTAACAAAGCATGTCCTAAAGAAAACTTTCCTACCCCCTTCGTCGACCAGATCGTCGACGATTGTGACGGAAGTGAAATCTTCTCTCTGATGGATGGTTTCTCCAGATATAATCAAATCAATAGCGTTCCCATGGACCAACACAAAACCACTTTTATTTGTCCTTGGGGAACTTTTGCCTATCGGAAACTTCCTTTCGGTCTAAAAAACACTGGCCCAAATTTTCAGTGCGCTGTGTCTTACACCTTCTATGATATCAAGCACATCATGCAGCCATATCTCGACGACTTACCCACTCATTCCATGCACCGTGTAGACCCAATACACCTCCGAGCCATTTTCCTTCAATGTCGGTTTTACCATATACACTTGAATCCTCACAAATGTGTTTTCTGCATAGAATCCGGTCGACTTCTAGGCTTTATTATTTCATGTCAACGGATCAGGGTAGATCCTTTGAAAGTCGAGGCAATTCTCAATCTCCCTCCTCCTTCTTCACTTCGCCAGTTACAAAGTTTGCAAGGGAAAGCAAACTTTCTTCGTCGTTTCATCCTGAACTATGCGAGCTAACTCTTCGATTTACGCGACTACTCAAAAAGGGGTCCGAGTTCGTATGGGATACCATCGCCAACAAAGCTTTCGAAGCCTTGAAACTGTCCCTGACATGTACTCCACTTCTCTTCCCACCTAATTACAGCCGCGATTATTTCCTCTACCTCGTAGCCTTAGATTACACCATCGCTATGGTTCTCATCCAAGAGGATGATTCTCATGACGAACATGTCATCTATTACTTGAGTCAAAGTCTTACACCTACTGAAAACAAGTATTTACATGTCGAAAAACTCTCCTTGGTAGTCGTCCAAATAGTTCAACGTTTCTGGCACTATATCCTCTCTCGCAAGACTACGGTAATTTCTAACTGCAACCCTATGCAGCACATTCTCACATGTCAACTGCTAAGGGGAAAATACTCCAAATGGATCGTGATACTCTAGGAGTTTGACTTAGAATTCAAACGCACTAAATCCAAGAAATCCTTAGTATTTTCCGAGTTGATATGCGACTTTCCTACTCTGAGACGGAAAATGTAGCAGCCGATTCATTACCTGATGAATCCCTTTTCCTGATTAGTTCCGATGATCTTTGGTATGGAGATATCATCATATATCTCCAAACCCAGACTTTTCGAACCCAATTTGTCTAGTACTGACCACCGTCAAATATGCTACCAAGCCCATCAATGTATTATCCTCGGTGATACTCTTTATCGTCGTGGGATTGACTCAGTTTTTCAATGCTACCTCACGTTTGATGAAGCCTAGAAATCCCTAAATGACAGCCACTCTGGAACCTGTGGTAGTCATATGTCTGGGTATGCTACTGCCCAAAAGATCTTACGAGCAGGGTATTTTTGGCCTTCTTTATTTAACAATTATATAATTATCGTCCAAAAATGCCACGCTTGCCAGACCTACAACCATAAAATACGGTCACATCTTGCTCCTCTTCACCTTGTGGTCACTGTTGGTCCTTTTGGGAAATGGGGTATCGATTTCATGACATGTCACCCTCACTTGGACGGGGGGAATGGATACATTATTGTAGCCGTAGATTATTTTACGAAATGGGTTGAGGCGATGCCAACATTTGACAACATCGAAAAGACCGAAAAATTATTCATATTCAATCACATCATAGCTCGTTTTGGTGTTCCTCAGGCTATCATCACTGATCACGGTAGCCACTTTAGAAACTTCATGACGTCCGAACTCACTGAAAAGTTGGGTCTTCACCATGAAATCTCAACACCCTATTACCCACAAGCCAATGACCAAGTCGAAGCAATTAACAAAGTCCTCATTACCATGCTTCGACGAATGATAGGGATTCACAAAACGAGTTGGCACACGATATTGTTTTCAGCATTGTGGGCTTACCGAACATCCGTTAAGTCTACTACCAGGTTTACACCATTCTGGTTAGTCTATGGTCTAAAAGCCATCCTGCCGATTGAATGTGAGATACCCTCCCTAAAACTAGCCGTCGAACTCCTCCTAAACACTTATGCTGAAGAAGAACGTCTCTTGTATCTCATGCGATTAGACGAAACTTGTTGCGATGTCACCCTAGTCATAGAAGCCCAAAAGAAACGCATCAAAGCCCAATACGACAAACATGTCAAGCCTCGCATTTTCTCCAAAGGTGATCTGGTTCTCCTTTACGAATAAGATTGAGATATGCTAGGAGCTGGAAAATTTGAAGCTATGTGGCGAGGTCCTTATATCATTAGATGAGTTTTGGAGAAAGGAGCTTATGAGTTAGTAGACTATGACGATATCCCTTTGAGTGAACCCAGGAATGGGTTGTACTTAAAGAAGTACTATGCCTAAGATCACCTGTGCATAAGTACTTGTATTTTATTGTATCATACTTCTTGTTTGTTACTGTAGTATGCTTTTTCATTATCTAGTCTCTACCCTTGACCACTTATGTTACGTTGTGTTTGGTTTCCAGATGTCGGAGTCTTCGATACCCCACATTGGCTTCGCTAATGGCGCTAGCCGTAGTACTCAGAACCTTACTTCTGTTGCTTGGGCAATTTACGCCCCTATAAACGAACTTATCACTCTACGAGGTGTGTGTCTCGGTCGTGTGACCAACAATATTGCAGAGTATAGCGCCATCATCGACTTGTTGATTGATGTTATTTCACTCGGTATCTGCCACTTGGTTGGACGAATCAATTCGCAACTAGTAGTACTACAACTAAGTAATGTCTATGTTATTTGAAGTCCTACTTTATTACGAGTATATTTATGAATTCGCCTCTTGGAATGTTGTTTTGATTATATTGAGTACCAACACATTCCTAGATGTCTAAATACATTGACTGATGCATTAGCTAACTATGTATTAGACAGACATTTGGGCCATTTATAAACCAATCACATCACATGTATCACACAACACAAGATAAGCCAGTAGAAGTCGTATATATGTATATAACAATCAAAAGTTTTTTACAAAAAGTTTTTGTCCAAGGACCAAAATCTCAAAATGTAAAGCTCATAGCTTCTAAAAAATAACATCATGGGTGACGCTCACGATAACACACAACTTCCTGGGCCACCCTACGAAGCAGTCAACTAATAAACTCTAACACTCCCACAGTGTGGCGTTGATAACGCCGAGGGATCTCCCTGATAGCCATATATGGAATGTCAGCAGTCAACCCCTCCAAGTTTTGCTCCACTGCCTCATAGTCTTCAGCATCCCATCATGCCACTGGAGCCGCCTCTCCTCGCCGCTGAATAGGAGACGTTCCTGGATGTCAATATGGCCCCACATCTGTGTCATCAAAAAGAGATTTTTTTATCATTTCTCGGACAAACATAAAAACAATTTATATGATAAAAATTACAAAAACATTTAAAAGAACAAAATGTGTACTTCTTACCTAGGTCACCCCATTGAGAATCCTCAAGTAGGGCTAAATTCAGATCCCCTCGGAAGTCCAAACCGAGGTATGCATAGTCATCAACCACCAACATCTGTGGCCGCAACCAGTCAAAGAATGAATCATTATATTTGATGATGGGCCCAGCTATGTGTCGGGCCATGAGGTTGCACCACCTCAGCATCCTTGGATCCTGTGGGGCTGTAAACCCCACTCACCCTGTAATCTCAGCAATGGGACCCTCTCGAGAAAGAAGGACACCAAAAGTGGTCTGTACCCAAACTGCTTCAAGTCACCCTTCCTGCATTTCATCAATTGCCTCTTCATACTATGGAGAACTGCATCTGACCAGTTGAAGACTCGTGGCTCTGTGCACTCTATGGCATATTGGAAGTAGCCCTGGAGAGTCATGTGTGGAGCTACGCTCCCGATCATGCATGCTATAGTGAACAAGATGGTTCGCAAGGTCAAATCTTGGACCCCCCAAATAGAAACCTTTCCCTTGCTTATTTCTGCCTCTGGAATGCAATACTGGCAACAATACTCACTCATAGGGAGTCTGCCACCTCGGCTACCAGTCAAGCTAGCGTGGTACCCACATCGTGAAAACCTTGTTAGAAATTAGATATCCTCGATATCTAGGGTCAGTGTGTGGACTCCCACATGAAACAACTATTGGTCCATGTCCCACATATGAACCAGGTACTCCAACAACCTGATTTGGGCCCGCATGCCCGGAATCCGAAAGAATTTCAAGAGCCCACAGTCTCGAAGGGCAGCAACGGTACCCAGGTCATTCCCAGCAATGGAATCCTCCTCCTAATGTTCTCTTTCTTGCCACTCCAGCATCGTGATGGTCAAATGCCTGCACAAAAACCATAAGAGAAGGGTCAACAACTTATTTCAAACCTTGGCATAATTTTTATTGAGCAAAAATCAAGTTGAATTTTCATTTTTCGGCCCCCGCAAGTACCCTTTTAGCACAGTGCGATATTCTCCCAGGTGCCCTTAAGGCCGCCTATGAGAATCCTGGATTCTCGCAGGTCCCATATGGATAGCCTGCGAGAATGTTCGGGCGTAAGTTTTGGCCTTAAAACAAACCCAAAACCTTGAAAATTGCCAATAAAAACTAAAACTAAACCATGGAAAAGGTAGAAGATCAAGAGCTTACCTCATTGATGGAGACGGTTCACCAAATGGTCGCTTGTGCCTCCCACGATCGGGCAATGAAATTTGGGGGAAAAAGAGGTGTTTTGGACAAAGTTCTTGGCAAAATCACAATGAAAATGGTAAAATCCATTTTTACCCATATTTATTCACTTTTTACCATTTTTGTTTATTTTTATATTGTTTTGTCCATCAAACCTAATGCCTAATAGTCCTATGAGTGTGACTTTTTATATATATATATAGCAACTTTGAAGTCCACACAAAGGAGTACGGATGTTTTTTCTTTTTCGTCGCATGTACGACTGCTTTTTATGGTTTTTAGGAAAAACCTCGAGCTCAATCTTCGTTCATTCTCACGATCGAAAATACATGAGAACATAACCGAGTATACTTTTCTCGTCTTTTCGTACTCATCATGGTAACACGAAAACGAAGAACGCAAAGGAGTATCCTTTAAGCTTTTTTCACACTCCATAAAAATGAAAAGATCGTCAAGCAACCTTGTTCTGTTCACGCTCGTAAAAGTATCTGAACAAAACGTTTGATGGACGATAGTTTATCACTTTTTCGGTCCTGTCAAACTAATTTATGAAAAAGGAACTGAGAGAGTTCTCTTTAAGTGTTTTTCAAACTCTCAAAACATGAAAAAACCCCGAGTTTTCTATCTTTGGACTCGTTAAACAAACATCGAAAGACCCATAATGGGACCAAACCACTCCTTCCTAGGGTTCGTTAAACATACTCTGAGGGACTCGTTCGAAGGATGAGCTTACATCAACAAGCATATGTTATCCTCCTCAAGCTTGCATAAAAATAAAGAGGTACTCGCCAGAAATGGTGGGGGAAATTTTGGGAAAGGGATGTGTTTTCATATTCATATTAATGGCAGTAAACGTCGCTCTTGAACATGACACCCCCTATTCATTATTTGAAGCCGGTTTGGAAAATCCATTTGTCTCTCTTTCGACTTGCTACAAGGTCATATCCTGGGTCATCTCTAAGTCAATGTTGCCAAGTCCTTGGTCATGTCATTCATATGTTCAAGAGAAGGTCATACAAAACCTCTATTGAGCCAGTCATCTGTAGTTGTCCATTCTTACCAAGTTGGCCTTCCCTGTGTCCATTTCGACCTATATTCATACTCTGTTTCACCTTCAAAATATGTTACTTATTTCATGTCATTGATGGGGGATACATCAAGGCCCTCCTATGAGGAGTCTTGTTCCGTCGACTCCAACTCATTATCTGGAAACAAGAATTAGAAATTATTTGGTACCTTGGAACTTGCATGCCTCGATGGAAGGTTTCCTCGCTTTCGACAGTGGGTTTTCATTATTGACCCCTGATTGGGAAATTCCTTCGAATGTTCGACCTCAACTCATTTATTCACATTCATTGGATTGTACTAGTGTACCTTGGGATTCATTGACATTAATGGTGATTTCCCTCGCCCTTGTTAACGGTTTCATCAATGAACGGTAATCAAGTGGTTTCTACCATGTTCGACTTCAGCACATGTAATCACATGGCTAGATTCGTATTTTCAGGTGACGGGATTGAAGACCTTGGGTCTCATCTTTTTTATCCAGGCTGCGATGGAGTATGTATGATTAGCATCGACACATATATCCACTTTGTATGTCATGTGGCTATGTCGTCTTAATTTGAGTCTTCTCGCATAGATCCACAGTGTATTCCTGGTGGCTATGCAGTATTTTTGATGGCATGGATCCACGGTGTATGATTGGTGGCCATGATATACGTTCATTATGTCATCCGTCTGTGATCTGAGTATGGGAATGCCTACCTCAGAACTGGTATTATATTCTGCAGATGCTTGGTTGTTTGCAGGTTTTCGATTAAGTGCACTCCTGGTTTCTGACACACACATGCAGTTTACAAAGTATTTTGGTTGTCACAGATTCCGACCTCATACTTTGGAGGGCATTCTGTTACACATGACTTTGGTCACTTTGGTGATGTCTCAACAGTGATGTATTCAGGCTACCAATAAGGACTTTTTGCCTGAGAAAAGTGGCTCTTGTCTCCTTCCAAAAACATATTTTTCAGATGAATTCGCAGGCTGCCTATGGCCTAGGGTGAGAGAATCCCTCATTCTCGTAAGCCACCCACACTTAGGATGCGAACTTCTCGCATTCTGCTCTATACACAGAGTGCGAACCTATTTTTAAGCTTGGAAAGGAGAAGAGGTCTCGAGGGTTCTAGAAGGGAATCTTCTAGAAAATGATTTGGCATTCGCATGGTTGTCATTCTACTGACTTCTCAGATTTGATGGATCATCCTCATCCATGTAACCATCTCTTCTTCTCCTATATATTAAAAGGTTTCTCATGGAAAAGGTTAAGCAAGATTGAATGGAGAATTGGTGAAAGAATTGTGTGAAGAACCCTGCTTGGACAAAAGCTTGAAGACTCTATTTGGTCTATCAAGAGGAATTGGATCTTCTTCATACAAATACAGAGAAATGATGTGTGTTGGAACCAAGGGTCATTGAAAGGAAGCTTGCAAAATCAAGGCGACCAGGTTGTATCTTCTACTTTCAATTAATATGATACAGTGGCATGTCCCTTTCCCATAAAGTCACTCTTACTTTATTTCGTAATTCCTTGATCATATGCATAAGTTGACGTTGAATATGCTTTGATATCTTCACTTTGGTTGGTTTGTGTTGTCTTGGACTTGACTTCACGAGAGCACCGGAGTGAAGCAAGAACAATAGAGACCTAAGGAAGCGATATAAAGGTATGTCACTTATTCCTTCCCATTGGCAGATTCAATGATTACAACTTAGGGAAAGAGTCATGTCTTGTCCTGTTTTGTTCTAGATCCAGGTGGATCTAAGGAGATTTGTTAGTGTCCACACCTATCCATTAGTCTGATAACAAAGGGGAGAATCTCTTCCATTCATAGAGTGGGTGAAGGGGACCCCACTACATTTCATGGTTGATAGCAGGAGCCAAAAGAACCCGAGTTCAACCAAGGTCATCAAGAGATTAAATTTTCAAGTGATGCCACACCCCCAACCATACACCATTGGTTGGTTGAACCAAGGACAAGACATTTGCATCAACCAACAGTGTCACCTATCCTATGACATCAATCCCTTCAAAGATGGGGTAATGTGTGGTGTTTCCCCACTAGAAGTTTGTGATGTTCTTGTTGGATTACTGAGAGGGGAGGTGAATCAGTAATAGAGTAATTTAAACCTTTTCAACCATATAATTCAAGTGTTATATTAGTGTAGCGTTATCATCCAATAATTGCAGAGTAAATAAACAATGAACAAATGAGAAATCATACACATACACAGTACACCGATGTTTTTACGTGGAAACCCAAAGAGGTAGAAAACCAAATAATGTTTTTTCTTATATGTCTTATAGAATTACATTCATTGGAAGCACCAACTTCCTTTGTTTTCCAGTTGCAACTGGAAGGAGGCTCCAACACCCTATTTTCTCAGGCTACAACCTGAGGGAAGCTCCAACTCCCCAATTATATGGCTACAACCAGAAGGTGGCTACAACCCCCTAAGTTCTCCAGCTACAACCAGAAGTTGGTTACAACCACATGTCCTTTCCTCGTCCAACTGCCCTGATGTAGAAGTAGAATGATGGAACCACTGTTACACTATCACTATAAGATATACTGTTGCAGACCTATACCAATCAACTTGTAATCAACCTGTAACATAGACAAGTGCATCAACCATGCGCCAACCTGTACCTCAACCTGTACCATCAACGGGTGCATCAACCATGCACCCAATATGTACCAATCATGCATCAAATACACATCAACTATGACTCATCAAGATGTACCAAAATCATCAAGTATACACCTCATGTATGTGCCAACTCATCAACTACTTGTCTCAACCATACACCAAGTACATATACCAATATAACCATGAAAAGTTCTTTAGCAATACATCACACTATCCATAACCAAATACCATAAAACCTTACATCAAACCATGTGCCACAACCTCACTATTATGTAGCCTCCAGCTAAACCAACAACTTCAACAACACATCACAACCAAAAGACCAATACCCATATGCCAAATACCAACAACAAAATACTAATTATATCCCTCAACAAATATGATATATGCGACAATACTAAATATCCAATACCATCTCAAGAGATAAAACCTAGCTCACAAAACATACCTCAAACAAGATGTGTCATATCTCTCATAAATAGACCCCAACCATGTTGTTGCCGCGATTTTTTTGCCACACTTTTTCTGCTGTGATTTTTCTGCCGCACTTTTTTTTGCTGCGATTTTTCTGTCGCACTTTTTCTGCCGCTATTTTTTTGTCGCACTTTTTCTGCTGCAATTTTTCTCTATCAATAATACCTTACCAAATAACCTTTCACAAAAATAAATATTCAATGATATTCAAGTGTGTTTTAAATGAGAAAGTCATGCCTTTTATTTATACTTTCATGTAGCATCCCACTTTCCTTATTTTAGGGATCTCTCCATTAACTTTATTATTTAAATAATTTATTTTGCAAACACTTTGACTTTTTGGGGCTTCTAGATGACTCATGAGGGTTCTCCAACTTCACATGGCCATAACTCTCTAACCATGATGAGTTATGTGACGTTCCACATACCAACGGAAATGGAATGACATGTAATATCCATCTAGAATAGTCTTAATTTCAAATATATCAAAACACATATCATTATCCATCAAACAAACTTGGGTTCATTACCCAAACATTTGTGATATAAGAATTTTCTACCGAACTTTCTTCAAGAGTTGACATCAATGACAACTAACCCAATTAATCAACAATATCCCCTTTGGCATTGATGGAATCACTATGATGCACTATTGAAGTCATATCACTCATCCTCCCCCTGTTACCATTGCTCCCCCTAGAACCATGCCTCTATGTTCTTTCTCCAAGCAATTTTATCTTTTCATATGATAAATCTATCCCCCTTTGTCATCAATGGAAAAGGTATCTTTCCATCCAGGGTTGCTCCCCCTGACTAAACTCTTCCTGAAAATGATCTCCCAACCTGAACTATCCTATTTATGGTGCTTCCTCGTGTAAATCTAAGACATATAATATAAGCATTCAAAATCATTCATTTTGGAGTAGAAATTACTCCGATTCTCTGGCGAAGATACTCAAAGGCTTCTCTTGGAAGTGGTTTTGTAAAGATATCTACCACTTGTTCTTTTGTGCCCACATATCAACTATGATGTTATTCTCTGCAACTTATTCCCATATAATGTGATACTTAATTGGAATGTGCTTCATCTTGGAGTGCATCACCGGGTTCTTTGAGATACTGATGGTGTTTGTATTATCACAATAGATTGGAATGGGCTCATCATACTCAACCTATATATATGTCAGAGTGTGTTTCATCCATAGAACCTATGTACAACATGATGCTACTACAATATACTCTGCCTCGACTGTAGATAAGGATACTAGTGATTGTTTCTTGCTTAACCATGATACTAAACACTCACCCAAGTAGAACGTTTCTCCACTGGTGCTTTGTCGGTCATCAATGCAACCTGCCCAATATGCATCTATGTAGGAAATAAGTGATATATTATTTCCTTTTGGATACCATAATCCAAACTCTTATGTTCCTTTGAGATATATGAAAATCCTCTTCATTGTTAATACATGTGATTTCTTTGGTGTTGCTTGAAATCGTGCCACCTGTCCAACTGTTTGCATTACATCTAGTCTGGATTATGTCACATATAATAAGCTACGAATCGTTGACATGTATTGCCTCTGGTCTGTAGACTTTGAATCATCATCTTTGCTCAACTTGCAACTAGTTTTCATAAGAGTGGTAACTGGTTTGCAATCTTTCATTCTGAACATCTTTAGCATTTCTCTGATACACTTAGTTTGAGAAATAAAAATTCCTTGGTTTCTTTGATGTATCTAAAGACCCAAAAAGAAGGATAGTTCTCCAAGTAATGACATTTAAAATTCATTATGCATATCATTTGCAAGTTTCTGGCTTAACCTGTCATCAATACTTCAAAAAATAATATCATCAACATAAACTTCAATTAATAAAATACTATCTTGAGTTACCTTGATGTAGAGGTTGTTGTCTGCACTTCCTTTTCTAAACCCTTTCTATTGTAGATATTTATCTAGTCTAGAGTACCATGCTATGTTCGACAACACAGGTATTCCAACAGAGGACGAACACCTTCAGTAACCACTCACATAACCAGATCAAAGATCAACACACCGATGTTTTCACGTGGTAAAACCCCTACGGGGAAACATCGGTGTGTTGATCTTTGATCTGGT
>ML792570.1:510660-529086 GCA_009831015.1 Picea engelmannii
GCGTTGGCTGGGGCCGTGGATGTTTCCCCGTAGGGGTTTTACCACGTGAAAACATCGGTGTGTTGATCTTTGATCTGGTTATGTGAGTGGTTACTGAAGGTGTTCGTCCTCTGTTGGAATACCTGTGTTGTCGAACATGATCTAGGAGCCTGTTTTAGACCATACAATGCCTTATTCAATTTACACACATAATCTGCGTTCTCTGACAACTTGAATCCTTCTAGTTGTTCAATGTAGACTTGTTCTTCAAGTTCCCTGTTCATAAAAGTTGATTTCATGTCCATCTAATACACTTTAATGTTCTTGGAGCATGCATAATCTAGGAGCAATCAGATTGCTTCCATTCTAGCAACCGGAGAAAATGTCTCTTCAAAGTCAATTCCTTCAACCTGTGCATATCCTTTACATACCAATATAGCTTTGTTCCTTGTAACTTGTCCATATTCATTTAATTTATTTTTGAATACGCACTTTGTGCCAATCACATTCTTATTATTTGGTCTTGGAACCAATTCCCAAGTGTAATTAGTCTTTATTTTATCCAATTCTTCATCCATGGCCTTATTCCAAAATTCATCCTTAATAGCCTCTTCAAAACTGTTTGGTTCAATAGTAGATGAGAGTGTTAGGTGTGTTTGTTCTGGTGAATGGATTGTTCTTCTAGTCTCAACTCCTGCATCTTTCTTTCCGACAATCTGATTTAAAGGATGATTCTTCTATACTCATTTGCTAGGTGTCTTTGGAGGCACTTGTTGAACTTTATCTTCTACTTCTGTCTGATCCTATTCATCTTTCCCTTCTACTTCTTCTTCATCTTCTGCTTCTTCTTCATAAAATTATTCCCTTGATTCCATAAATTCCTTTGAAGTGAACTCCCCTCTATTATCAGATCTCAAACATTTGATTTTTGAATCCATTTCATTTTCAACCATTTCCTTGTAGACCTTGAAGTTTTCAAAAACTTTTGACTTATTCCTGAGAAAGAAAACTAAATTCATTCTTGTATAATCATCAACTAATAACATAAAATATTTCTCACATTTTAAACCCTTTGTTGTAGTTGGTCCAACTAGATCGGTATGCACAATTTCCAATGGTCTTGTCATTGAATATTCTTTTGATTTAAACCTGGTCTTTGTTTGTTTTCCTTGTTGATCATGCTTGCATAAAGTGTTGGTTGGTTTCATAATCTGGGGCATTTCTCTAGCTGCTTCATTTTTGCTAACTTTGACAAGGTTATCAAAGTGTATATGACCCATTCTTCTGTGCCATAGTCAACTTTCATCTTCCTTTCCTAGACAACACTTTTCATTTCCAATTTCACTTAGTACATATATGTTGTTTGAAGTTCTTGCAGTTGTTGCAATCAATTTTCCTTAACCTTATTTTCATATCTCGCACTTTTGTGAATCGAAAGTAACTTTATGACCTTTGTCACACATTTGACTCACACTTAGAATATTATGTTTCATATCTTCTACTAGTAGAACATTTTGTTCCTTGGTATTCTTGTTTCTAATTCTGACTATGCCTTTTCCAATTATTTTAGTTGAATCATCATTTCCAAAGGAAATTGATCCATCTCTTTCCTTTCTTAATGTAAGAAACATGTCTTTATCACATGTCATGTGTTTTTAATAGCCACTGTCAACATACCAACCACGTTTCCTCTGCTTAGCTTATAGAGCAAGTGTGCATTATTCATTTCTATACTGATTCTACTTTCTTATCCATGTTCTCTTCTCATGTTCTTGTATGTGATTGTTGTTGTTTTTTTGTGGTTCTCTAGGAGGAAGTGTCATTCTGCAATCTTTTTCCATGTGTCCAAAGTTGTTACACTTGTAGCATTCCACTTTAGTGCACAATGATTCAAGCATGTTGTAACTTATAATATGTGTTTCACTAGGCATTCTTGGATAACCCTTTTGTGTATGACTTTCAAAGTTGCTTATGTTTCCGATGTTAGATCTGCAATTCATAGCTTTATGTTTAAAATTATTACATGCATAACTTAAACCAAAAAATATAGTTTGATACCTGGGAGTTGAATAGCGTATGTAAGGAGTTGCTATTTTGAATCCTTCTTCTTCCTGAGGCCTATATGTCGATTGTTGATTCTGAAATCCGAATCTTCTCGATGGAGGAGTGTCCCTATAATCTTCCTTGTAAATCTTCCTATCCCCTTTGATTGTTTCTACATAGATTTTTGGATATGTTTCTTGTTTTTTTGTTTTGGAGCTTGATCCCTTTTCTATTTAATTGTATCCAAGTTTGGACTTGTCATGATGAGGTTTTTGACTATTGATAATGTCATCCAAAACTTTTGAGTTGTTCTGCATATTTTTCTTTTGAATATCCTTTCTTAATGTGAAAATCCCGACTTCCAAATTTCCAATGATCCTATCTCTTTCTTCTAGTTGTTCTTTGAGTGCTTCTTCAATTCTTTTATCTTCTTCCATTTGAACCTTCAAATTTGTGATCATTTGTTTTAGTTCTTGAGTGTCTTTTTTCTTGTCTAGTTTCGGTTGTAGCTTCTTGTTTTTCTTCTTCTCTCTTCTTATAACTTCTATGGAACACAACAATTCTTCTTGGTAGTCAACTTTTGCCTCTTCATATTCTTCTTCGGCCTCTTCATATTATTCTTCGGTGTCTTATTTGTCAGAGTATTTTACTACCATGAATAGAACTATTTATGTCTCACTATCACTGACTTCATTTTCATCTGATGAGGAGACGTCTTCTTTGGTGCATAACCTTTTCTTGAAAGCTTTCTTTGTGGTTATTTTTACTTCGCATGTTTGTTTGCTATTTAAGTAATCTCTGTCATTCCTCTTATTTTTATTACGAGGACATTTATTAGAAAAATGAACAATACCATCACAATTAAAACAAATCAATGGAAACTTACCTTTATATATGTCGTTGGTTCCCTTATTCAATCCTCTGACAAAGTTGGTCATTTCTTCATCATCTTCCGAGATGTCATTGTCGATGCTATGTTCTTTTTCTTTTTTCTTTCCCTTTTTCTTTGACCTTTTAGATGCTTTGAAAGTTGCTTCTTTTATTTCTGGATTTTCCTATTCAGTTCTCATTTCATATGCTGTGAAGATTCCATGTAGTTCGTCCATGCTTAATGAGTCTAGATCTGCTCTTTATTCTAGTGCTGATATCTTAGGATCAAATCTCATAGCAATATATCTTAGTACCTTTTGAAAAATTATAGATTCTTTAATTTATTCTCCCAACCCTATGATTGCATTTAATGTTTCATCGACTCGTAAGAAGTAAGTTGTAATATTCTCATCTTCCTTCATCTTTAGTTGTTTGAACTAACCTCTGTAAGTTTGAAACTTCAGTGCTTTGACTTTTGAATCTCCTTCATATATATTTTGGAGCTTGCCCCAAATCTCTTTAGCGGATTTACAATGTATAACCTTGGTGTATATCGATTCACAAAGACTATTCAGAAGTGCATTTGTGGCTTTGGAATTATTTTGCCCCAGTTTCATTGCTCTTTAATTTGTCGACGGAATTGTTGGTTCTTTGTATCCATCTACAACTGATTGTCATATTTCAAATCCTTGTGCCTGCATATATGTTTTCATCCTTCTTCTCCAAAATGCATACTTTTTTCCATCAAATTGTGGTATTCAATTTTTATAAATGTTGTTGCTCTCCATGATCTACCTTTTAGTGGTTAAACTGATTTCTGAAGGAGCCTGCTCTAATACCAATTGTTGGATTACTAAGAGGGTGGGTGAATTAGTAATAGATAAATTTAAACCTTTTCAACCATATAATGAAAGTGCTATATCATTGTAGAATTATCATCCATTAATTGTTGAGTAAATAAACAATGAACAAATGAGCAATCATACACATACACAGTACATCAGTTTTTTTACGTGGAAACTCAAAGTGGGAGAAAACCACAGAATGTGTTTTCTTATATGTCTTGAAGAATTACATTCATTGGAAGCACCAACTTCCTTTGTTTTCCAGCTTCAACTGGAAGGAGGCTCCAACCCCCTAGTTTCTCAAGCTACTGTAGAATTCTTGTAGAAACCTTGATAGATCTAGAATTCTAGTTAAATTGAACACAAACAATTTCTTGATATTCAAGAGATGAGAGAAATTTTTTACTCCATAAATCAAAGAATTATATTAATAAAAAATGAATATACATGAGCAACCATCCTCAAAAAGAAGAGAGGAGGTGAATATATAGAATTTCCAACATAGAAATTCTAGTAAAAACAAAAAGCTAGAAATAGCTAAAATAGGTGTCATAAGCTAAGGGAGACCACATAGTTCGACCTAGACCACTAAAGATACATGTAACACACTCATTAATTTCCACAAGATTCAAGTGATGCATTATCTCACTTAAGCTCACTTAATTGACAAGAGAAGCAGTTCCAACTCAATTAACTAACCCGAAATAGTAGTTACTAATAATAGTAATGACAAAAATAATTAATTAACGAATAATTCTCTCACTCAAAGAGGAGGTGTGCATTCCCCAATAATAGATGAGTTTTTTCATGGGGGGTTTGGAATAAATCATGAATAAATCAAGAAAATCAAGAATAAATCGAGAAAATCAAGAACCGGGAGTTGAGTCTTGATCTAAAATTAGAAGTTTTCCCTAAAATCTAGGGATGAGGCGTCATTCTTCTCTATGTGGCCAAATTAGGTGAAATAAAGTGTAAATGAATGTATTAACAAATATATAGGAGTCTAATCTAGGCATAAACTAATTTAAGTTAGGGTTATTCTCCAACACCCCCCCTTAAGCCTAACTGTAATGACAAAAAATTTGAGTTCCGACGACTTGGCCATTTTTGGTACTCATTACATGAAAGAACTCCTCATAAAAAGAGGAAAGAGGAAAAACCTCACGGGAAACCCCCCCACCCTGCCCCCAAAAGAGGAAAAAATTGTTGAGTGGCCAAAAGTGACCTACTCAGTTGTCTCCACCACTCCAAGCATAGCTCTCAGTTCTGAAAATTTCTTTTCAGTGAAGGACTTGGTGAAGATGTCTGCAACCTCAGAATGTGACTTTGGATCTGAACCAAGTGAAATATAGAAATTTATGGGCAGAAAAGGTTCTGTGGCATCCAGGGCTTGAGGAGCCCCAAAAAACTGTGATCTAGTCCTTCTTGTATTCGCGGGATCACCAACTAGTTCACCCGCATCTTGTAGGGTTTTCTCTGCCCAAGTTGGCAACTGAGTTGGATCAGCCATGACCTACTCCTCATCCTCTGTATTAGACCTAAAATTATTCTCTAATGGATATTATTAAGTGCTTGAAGAATTTTCTGACTCCTCCTCATCAGTGACAACAAACGGTTCCTCGGCAGGGTCTTCTGAAAAATCATGCAATGATTCTTCTTCAAACTTCACACTTCGAGCTAGAATGAACTTTTCAGTGTGAGAGTCCATCAATCTATATCCTTTGACACCTTTAGGATATCCAAAAAATATGCATTCAACACTTTTAGGCTCCAAATCCTTCCTCTTATCTGTCGGAATGTGAGCCCATGCTCGTGAACTAAAAATATGAAAGTGCGACACTTTCGGTTTCTTACCGGTCCAACATTCAAAAGGAGTGGTGCCTTTGAGTGATTTGTGAGGAACTCAGTTCTGAATGTATGCTGAACAATTAATAGCTTCATCCCATAGCTTGGGATCTAACGATTTCGACTATAGCATACAATTTTTCATCTCTTTTAAGGACCGTTTTTTCCTCTCCGCAACATCGTTCTGTTGTGGTGTATATGGAATTGTGTTTTGTAGTTGTATATTGATTGAAGGCTATGGGAATGGGCCCATAATGTCACTATGAATCATCCCAAGTGGTGAAGAATCTCTATGTGCCTTCCCTTTGTCAAACTTTTTCTCTGGATGCTTGCCAAGAATGCATCATTGACATACACCGCTTGTGAATTTAATAGTCGGCAATCCTTCTACCATGTTTTCCTTGTTGAGTTGATTCAAGTACTTATAGTTTAGATGGACAAATATTTCATGCCATAAACTGCTGATATCATTAGATTGTGACATAAATACAGTGCTAATATATTTAGGAACAAAGTGGGAAAAGAAATACAAACGAGAGCCGTGATCTGCAATTCCATGTTCAAGCTGTGAGCCTGTGGAAATGTCGGTAATCACTGTGGAGTCCGGAGTGAACTCCACCTTCCTTCCAGAGCCAGAATGAGTGATATGATATATCAAGAGAAGATTTGTAGACAGTGAGGGTACATGAAGCGCATTTGTGAAGCATCCCCCTTCAAGATCAACAATTCCTTCTCCGCACACCTTTGCGGGTGTGGCATCTCCCAAGTAAATTGGGGATCTGGTGCTTTCTTCAATGGAGGAAAATTCATCTTTTGATGCAGCCATATGGTTCAATGCACCTGAATCAAGGATCCAATCTGATGGAGTGGATGTGACAGCCATTAAATCATGACCATCTCGTTATCTCCCTCTCGTTCTGTTATCATCTTTCTTCTTTGCATTTTTGGGCACCGTGAGATTGTGTTGCTGCAATTGCTTATCCATCTCATCAATAGTCTTCCTCATGCAATTTTCTTTGGGATGAAACCTTTGGAACAGTAGTTTCAAAGTGTTCTTTCCTTCTTCTTCTTCTAACCCTTAGGCTCAGAAGAGTTCTCTAAAGACTGTGCAAATCTCTCCTCCTTCGATTCAGGAAATTTGTCCGTTCCTTTTTCCTTGTCTTTTCCACTGCTCTTTGGAGCATCAGTAGCCACAAGTGTTTGGTTCTTGGAATGCTTGATGGCACCCATTTGGACTAACTTATCTTGATATTGATTCAATGCTACATTTAAATCATTCAATGGATGCATTTTCTATTTTTCCTGAGTCAATTTAGATGCTTGAAAAGATGACACAAATACAGAATATTCAGGGCCTAGTTTTGAGAGAATTGAAAGGATGAGTTGTTCTTCCCCTTTCATGACTCCACATGAATTAAGTTCAACAAGGAGGGATTTGAACTTGGTGAAGAATTCTTGCAGGTTTCTAAAATGAATTGGACTTAGAGATATGAGTTCATTCTCTAGTTGATGCACTCTCATTGCATCCTGCTTGCCGAATAGTCCTTCCAATGTGGTCCAGACCACATCGGGAGTAGTGGCTCCACTTACATGAAAGAGGATATCTCTGGAAATTGATAGGAATATCAGCTCAATTGATTCATATAATTTATTGAAATACTTTATCTTCTTCGTTGTATCATTCGGTTCTTTCTCTGTTCCCATTGTTACCTGGTAAAGCCCTTTGCTTCAGAGGAGCAGATAGATCTTTGTCTTCCATTCGAAGTAATTGAAAGGATTTAGAATGAGTTTTGTGGGATGAGAGAGATGATCCATTGTTTCTTTCTACTCCTCCTGATGATCTATACCTGCAAATAAAACCATGTACAATCCACTAGATTCAATCTAGCTCTAATACCATGTAGAATTCTTGCAGAAACCCCGATAGATCTAGAATTCTAGTTAAATTGAACACAAACAATTTGTTGATATTCAAGAGATGAGAGAAAGTTTTTGCTCCATAAATCAGAGAATTATATTAATAAAAAATGAATATACATAAGCAACCATCCTAAAAAATAAGAGAGGAGGTGAATATATAGAATTTCCAACATAGAAATTCTAGTAAAAAAAATAGCTAAAAATAGCTAAAATAGGTGTCATAAGCTAAGGGAGACCACATAGTTTGACCTAGACCACTAAAGATACATGTCACACACTCTTTAATTTCCACAAGAGTCAAGTGATGCATTATCTCACTTAATCTCACTTAACTGACAAGAGAAGCAGTTCCAACTCAATTAACTGACCCGAAATAGTAGTTACTAATAATAGTAATGGCAAAAATCATTCATTAAGGAATAAATCTCTCACTCAAAGAGGAGGTGCACATTCCCCAATAATAGATGAGTTTTTTCATGGGGGATTTGGAATAAATCATGAATAAATCAAGAAAATCAAGAGTAAATCGAGAAAATCAAGAATCGAGAGTTGAATCTTGATCTAAAATTAGCAGTTTTACCTAAAATCTAGGGATGAGGCACCCTTCTTCTCTATGTGGCCAAATTAGGTGAAATAAAGTGTAAATGAATGTATTAACCAAGATATAGGAGTCTAATCTAGGTATAAACTAATGTAAGTTAGGGTTATTCTCCAACAGCTACAACCTAAGGGAAGCTCCAACTCCCCAATTCTCTGGCTACAACCAGAAGGAGACTACAACCCCCTAAGTTCTTCGGCTACAACCGGAAAGTGTCTACAACCACTTTTCCTTGCCCCATCCAACTGCCCTGACGTAGAAGTAGAATGATGGAACCACTGCCACACTATCGTTGTGAGATATATTGTTGTAGACATGTACCAATTAACCTGTAATCAACCTGTAACATAGACAAGTGCATCAACCATGCACCAACCTGTACCTCAACATGTACCATCAATGAGTGCATCAACCATGCACCCAATATGTATCAATCATGCATCAAATACACATCAACTGTGACTCATCAAGATGTACCAACATCATCAAGTATACACCTCATGTATGTGCCAACTCATCAACTACTTGTCTCAACCATGTACCTCAAACATACACCAAGTACATATACCAATATAACCATCAAAAGTCCTTTAGAAATACATCACACTATCCATAAAAAAATACCATAAAACCTTACATCAAACCATTTTCCACAACCTCACTATTATGTAGCCTCAAGCTAAACCAACAACTTCGGCAACACATCACAACCAAAACACCAATACCCATATGCCAAATACCAACAACAAAATACCAATTGTATCCCTCAATGAATCTGGTATATGCAGCAATATTGAACATCCAATACCATCTCAACAACTAAACCATAGCTCACAAAACATACCTCAAACAAGATGTGTCATATATCTCATAAATAGACCCCAACCATGTTGTTTCTGCAATTTTTTTGTCGCACTTTTTCTGCCGCGGTTTTTCTGCCATGATTTTTCTGCCGCACTTTTTTTGCCGGGATTTTTCTATCGCACTTTTTCTAATGTGATTTTTCTATCGCACTTTTTCTGCCGCACTTTTTCTGCTGCAATTTTTCTCTATCAATATTACCTTCCCAAATAACCTTTCACAAAAATAGATATTCAGTGATATTCAAGTGTGTTTTAAATGAGAGAGTCTTGCCTCTTATTTATACTTTCATGTAGCATCCCACTTTCCTTATTTTAGGGAGTTCTCCATTAAATTTATTATTTAAATAATTTCTTTTGCAAACACTTTGACTTTTGGGGGCTTTTAGATGACTCATGAGGGTTCTCCAACTTCAAATAGCCATAAATCTCTAACTGTGATGACTTATGTGACGTTCCACATACCACCAGAAATGGAATGACATGTAATATCCATCTAGAATAGTCTTAATTTCAAATATATCAAAATTCATATCATTATCCATCAAACAAACTTGGGTCCATTACCCAAACATTTGTGATATAAGAATTTGCTACCAAACTTTCTTCAAGGGTTGACATCAATGGCAACTAACCCAATTAATCAACAATAACCCCTTTGGCATTGATGGAATCACTCTGATGCAATACTAAAGTCATACCACTCATCCTCCCCCTAGAACCATGCCTCTATGCTCTTTCTCCAAGCAATTTTATCTTTGCATCTGATAAATCTATCCCCCTTTGTCATCAATGGCAAGGTATCTTTACATCCGGGGTTGCTCCCCCTGACTAAACTCTTCCTGAAAATGATCTCCCATCCTAAACTGTCCTCTTTATGGTGCATCCTCATGTAAATCTAAGACATATAATATAAGCATTCAAAATCATTCATTTTGGAGTAGAAATTGCTCTGATTCTTTGGCGAAGATACTCAAAGGCTTCTCTTGGAAGCAGTTTTGTAAAGATATATGCCACTTGTTCTTTTGTGCCCACATATTCAACTCTTATGTTATTCTCTACAACTTGTTCCCGTAGAAAGTGATACTTGATTGGAATGTGCTTTTTCTTGGAGTGCATCACCGATTTCTTTGGGATACTGATGGTGTTTGTATTATCACAATAGAATGGAATGGGCTCATCATACTCAACCTATATATATGTCAGAGTTCGTTTCATCCATAGAACCTATGTACAACATGATGATATTGCAATATACTCTACCTCGATTGTAGATAAGGATACTGGTGATTGTTTCTTGCTTAACCATGATACTAAACACTCACCCAAGTAGAACGTTGCTCCACTGGTGCTTCGTCGATCATTAATGCAACCTGCCCAATCTGCATCTGTGTAGGAAATAATGATAGATCATTTCCTTTTGGATACCATAATTCAAAATCTTATGTTCCTTTGAGATATCTGAAAATACTCTTCATTGTTAATACATGTGATTCCTTTGGTGTTGCTTGAAATCATGCCACCTATCCAACTGTCTGCATTACATCTAGTCTGGATGATGTCACATATAGTAAGTTATCAATCATTTAACATGTATTGCCTCTAGTCTGTAGACTTTGAATCATCATCTTTGCTCAACTTGCAACTGGTTTTCATAGGAGTGGTAACTGGTTTGCAATCTTTCATTCCGAACATCTTTAGCATTTCTCTGATATACTTAGTTTGAGTAATAAAAATTCATTGGTTTCTTTGATGGCCTCTTCAAAACTGTTTGGTTCAATAGTAGATGAGAGTGTTAGGTGTGTTTTTTCTGGTGAATGGATTCTTCTTCTAGTCTCAACTCCTGCATCTTTATTTTCGATAATCTGATCTAAAGGATGATTCTTCTATACTCGTTTGCTAGGTGTCTTTGGAGGCACTTGTCAAACTTTCTCTTCTACTTCTGTCTGATCCTCTTCATCTTTCCCTTCTACTTCTTCTTCATCTTCTGCTTCTTCTTCGTAAAGTTGTTCCATTGATTCATTTTCTTCTTCCTTTAATTCTTGTCCACCTTTTTCATCAATTGTTACATTGATGCTTTCCACAACTTCGTTCAACCTCAAATTGTAACACTTGTATGATTTATTTGTACTTGAGTAACCAACAAGTACTCATTTGTCCACACGAGAGTCAAACTTTCCCATTCTACCATCTTCTCTTTTAATGTAGCATTTGCTTCCAAATACTCTGAAGTGTTTCACATTTGTTGGTCTTTCTTTCCATAGATCATAGGGAGTTTTGTTAGTGGTGTTTCTGAGCATTACTATGTTTTGAATGTGAAGCATTGTATGCATTGCATGTGTCCAAAAGATATTTGTCAATTTGGAATACATTAACATTGTTCGAGCCATTTCTTGTACTGTCATGTTCTGTCTTTCAACAACTCCATTCTGTTGAGGTGTCCTAGCAACGGAGAATTGTTTTTTTATTCCATTCATGTTGCATTAGTCCATAAATTCATTTGAAGTGAACTCTCCTCCATTATCAGATCTCAAACATTTGATTTTTGAATCCATTTCATTTTCAACCATTTCCTTGTAGACCTTGAAGTTTTCAAAAGCTTCTGACTTATTCATGAGAAAAAAAACTACATTCATTCTTGTATAATCATCAACTAATAACCTAAAGTGTTTCTCACATTTTAAACCCTTTGTTGTAGTTGGTCCAACTAGATCAGTATGCACAATTTCCAGTGGTCTTGTCATTGAATATTCTTTTGATTTAAACCTGGTCTTTGTTTGTTTTCCTTGTTGACAATGCTTGCATGAAGTGTTGGTTGGTTTCATAATCTGGGTCATTTCTCTAGATGCTTCCTTTTTGCTAACTTTGACAAGGTTATCAAAGTGTATGTGACCCATTCTTCTATGCCATAGTCAACTTTCATCTTCCTTTCCTAGACAACACTTTTCATTTCCAATTTCACTTAGTACATATATGTTGCTTGAAGTTCTTGCAGTTGTTGCAATCAATTTTTCTGAACCTTATTTTCATATCTCGCACTTTTGTGAATCAAAAGTAACTTTATTACCTTTGTCACACATTTGACTCACACTTAGAATATTATGTTTCATATCTTCTACTAGTAGAACATTTTTTTCCTTAGTATTCTTGTTTCCAATTTTGACTGTGTCTTTTCCAATTATTTTAGTTGAATCATCATTTCCAAAGGAAATTGATCCATCTCTTTCCTTTCTTAATGTAAGAAACATGTCTTTATCACATGTCATGTGTTTTTAATAGCCACTGTCAACATACCAACCACGTTTCCTCTGCTTAGCTTATAGAGCAAGTGTGCATTATTCATTTCTATACTGATTCTACTTTCTTATCCATGTTCTCTTCTCATGTTCTTGTATGTGATTGTTGTTGTTTTTTTGTGGTTCTCTAGGAGGAAGTGTCATTCTGCAATCTTTTTCCATGTGTCCAAAGTTGTTACACTTGTAGCATTCCACTTTAGTGCACAATGATTCAAGCATGTTGTAACTTATAATATGTGTTTCACTAGGCATTCTTGGATAACCCTTTTGTGTATGACTTTCAAAGTTGCTTATGTTTCCGATGTTAGATCTGCAATTCATAGCTTTATGTTTAAAATTATTACATGCATAACTTAAACCAAAAAATATAGTTTGATACCTGGGAGTTGAATAGCGTATGTAAGGAGTTGCTATTTTGAATCCTTCTTCTTCCTGAGGCCTATATGTCGATTGTTGATTCTGAAATCCGAATCTTCTCGATGGAGGAGTGTCCCTATAATCTTCCTTGTAAATCTTCCTATCCCCTTTGATTGTTTCTACATAGATTTTTGGATATGTTTCTTGTTTTTTTGTTTTGGAGCTTGATCCCTTTTCTATTTAATTGTATCCAAGTTTGGACTTGTCATGATGAGGTTTTTGACTATTGATAATGTCATCCAAAACTTTTGAGTTGTTCTGCATATTTTTCTTTTGAATATCCTTTCTTAATGTGAAAATCCCGACTTCCAAATTTCCAATGATCCTATCTCTTTCTTCTAGTTGTTCTTTGAGTGCTTCTTCAATTCTTTTATCTTCTTCTATTTGAATCTTCAAATTTGTGATCATTTGTTATGGTTTATGAGTGTCTTCTTTCTTGTCTAGTTTCGGTTGTAGCTTCTTGTTTTTATTCTTCTCTCTTCTTATAACTTCTATGGAACACAACAATTCTTCTTGGTAGTCAACTTTTGTCTCTTCATATTTTTTTTTGGCCTCTTCATATTATTCTTCAGTGTCTTCTTTGTCAGAGTCTTTTACTACCATGAATAGAACTTTTTTTGTCTCACTGTCACTGACTTCATTTTCATCTAATGAGGAGATGTCTTCTTTGGTGCATAAGTTTTTCTTGAAATCTTTCTTTGTGGTTCTTTTTCCTTTGTATGTTTGTTTGCTATTTAAGTAATCTACGTCATTCCTCTTATTTTTCTTATGAGGACATTTATTAGAAAAATGACCATACCATCACAATTAAAACAAATCAATGGAAACTTACCTTTATATCTGTCATTGGTTCCCTTATTCAATCTTCTGATAAAGTTGACCATTTCTTCATCATCTTCCGAGATGTAATTGTTGATGCTATGTTCTTTTTCTTTTTTCTTTCCATTTTTCTTTGGCCTTTTGGATGCTTTGAGAGCTGCTTCTTTTATTTCTGGATTTTCCTATTTGGTTCTCATTTCATATGCTGTGAAGATTCCATGTAGTTCGTCCATGCTTAATGAGTTTAGATCTGTTCTTTATTCTAGTGATGATATCTTAGGATCAAATCTCATAAGAAGAGATCTTAGTACCTTTTGAAAAGTTATAGATTCTTTAATTTCTTCTCCCAATCCTATGATTGTGTTTAATGTTTCATCGACTCGTAAGAAGTAAGTTGTAATATTATCATCTTCCTTCATCTTTAGTTGTTCGAACTGACCTTTGTAAGTTTGAAACTTCAATGCTTTGACTTTGTAATCTACTTCATAAATATTTTGGAGCTTTCCCCAAATATCTTTAGTGGATTTACAATGTATAACCTTGGTGTATACCGATTCACAAAGACCATTCAGAAGTGCATTTGTGGCTTTGGAATTATTTTGCCTGAGTTTCATTGCTCTTTAATTTGACGGAGAAATTGTTGGTTCTTTGTATCTATCTACAACTGATTGTCATATTTCAAATCCTTGTGCCTGCATATATGTTTTCATCCTTCTGCTCCAAAATGCATACTTTTTTCATCAAATTGTGGTATTCAATTTTTATCAATGTTGTTGCTCTCCATGATCTACCTTCTAGTGGTTAAACTGATTTCTGAAGGAGCCTGCTCTAATACCAATTGTTGGATTACTAAGAGGGTGGGTGAATTAGTAATAGAGCAATTTAAACCTTTTCAACCATATAATGCAAGTGTTATATCATTGTAGCATTATCATCCATTAATTGTTGAGTAAATAAACAATGAACAAATGAGCAATCATACACATACACAGTACACCAGTTTTTTTACGTGGAAACTCAAAGTGGGAGAAAACCACATAATGTGTTTTCTTATATGTCTTGAAGAATTACATTCATTGGAAGTACCAACTTCCTTTGTTTTCCAGCTACAACTGGAAGGAGGCTCCAACCCCCTAGTTTCTCAAGCTACAACTTGAGGGAAGCTCCAACTCCCCAATTCTTTGGCCACAACTAGAAGGAGGCTACAACCCCCTAAGTTCTTCAGCTACAACCAGAAGATGTCTACAACCACTTTTCTTTGCCCCATCCAACCGCCCTGACGTAGAAGTAGAATGATGGAACCTTTGCCACACTATCGTTGTGAGATATATTGTTGTAGACTTGTACCAATCAACCTGTAATCAACCTGTAACATAGACAAGTGCATCAACCATGCACCAACCTGTACCTCAACCTGTACCATCAATGAGTGAATCAACCATGCACCCAATATGTACCAATCATGCATCAAATACACATCAACTATGAATCATCAAGATGTATCAACATCATCAAGTATACACCTCATGTATGTGCCAACTCATCAACTACTTGTCTCAACCATGTACCTCAAACATACACCAAGTACATCTACCAATATAACCATCAAAATTTCTTTAGCAATACATCACACTATCCATAACCAAATACCATAAAACCTTACATCAAACCATTTGTCACAACCTCACTGTTATGTAGCCTCAAGCTAAACCAACAACTTCAGCAACACATCACAACCAAAACACCAATACCCATATGCCAAATACCAACAACAAAATACCAATTGTATCCCTCAACAAATCTAATATATGTAGCAATATTGAACATCCAATACCATCTCAATAGCTAAACCATATCTCACAAAACATACCTCAAACAAGATGTGTCATATATCTCATAAATATACCCCAACCATGTTGTTTCCGTGATTTTTCTGCCGCACTTTTTCTACCGCGATTTTTCTGTCGTGGTTTTTCTGCCTTGAATTTTCTGCCATGATTTTTCTGCCGCACTTTTTCTACCGTGATTTTTCTATCGCACTTTTTCTACCGCACTTTTTCTGCTGCAATTTTTCTCTATCAATAATACCTTCCCAAATAACCTTTCTCAAAAATAGATATTCAGTGATATTCAAGTGTGTTTTAAATGAGAGAGCCTTGCCTCTTATTTATACTTTCATGTAGCATCCCACTTTCTGTATTTTAGGGAGTTCTACATTAAATTTATTATTTAAATAATTTCTTTTGCAAACACTTTGACTTTTGGGGGCTTCTAGATGACTCATGAGCGTTCTCCAACTTCACATGGCCATAACTCTCTAACCATGAGAAGTTATGTGACGTTCCACACACCACTGGAAATGGCATGACATGTACTATCCATATAGAATATTCTTACTTGAAAATATATCAAAACTCATACCATTATCCATCAAACAAACTTGGGTCCATTACCCAAACCTTTGTGATACCAGAATTTGCTACCGAACTTTCTTCAAGGGTTGGCATCAATGGAAACTAACCCAATTTATCAATATTTCTTTTAGGACAACCTTATCTGTGGAAACGTCATGTTGTTTATGAGTCCCAACCCCATAGTGTCATTATTACTTTGGGAGGTCATCCCTACAGGGTACCAAAGGTATTTCCAACTACTGCAATTTCATTGATCTCGACAAACAATTTTGAAAGGTAATCTCTCAGACTGGAAATTTTTTCCTCTTCATGGTTAGGTCCGAGGGTGAATGAAAGGTTATTGTGACTAGCACAACTTGAGCACAAGGTCTCTCTACACAGTAGATGTAGGTGGACAATATTGTAGAGGAGTACAACAACCTCTTCTCTTCACTTGTAGGGGTGCATCTGCACTATCAAATCAAACATCCCATTGATTTGATATATGGTGCCCCCTTACCCAATGGTCCAATATGCAAATGCTCCCTTCTGGAGAATGAGGAAATAAAGTGTCAAAATCATGAGCTCATCTAAAAGGGCCACATTTGATTGAGCTCCTCACCTTGTGGGAGCCCAATTGTGTTAATGTAGAAGAAGGATGGGACATTACAACTTTGTATTGATTATAGAGCCTTAAATCAAATCACTATCAAGAATTGATAGGCAGTCCCCCAAATTGATGATATTCTTGATCAACTTAAGGTTGCCAAGTTCTTCAGTAAGACTGATATGAAGTCACGTTATCACCAGGTTCCTATAAAATTAATTGATATATGGAAGACAGCCTTCAAATCTAAAGAGGGCCTATTTGAGTGGTTGTTCATGCCTTTAGGCTTCACTAATGCTCCAACGACATTCATGAGGATGATGGATGATATCTTGTGGTCGTTCACAAACTCTTATAAGTTCATCTATTTGGATGACATCCTCGTCTTTATCCAAACATGAGCAAAGCACTTGCAGCACATTCAACAGGTCCTAAGCACCCTGTGACAACACAAGTTATACACCAATATGGAGAAATGTTAATTCGGTATGCATAGAATCTAATACTTAGGATACATCATGGATGAACATGGGGTGCATGTGGAACCAGCCAAGATCTAATTCATTCACGATTGGCCAACCCTGAAAAATTTGATAGAGCTCTGCATCTTCTTGGGCCTCACCAACGTCTATCATTGATTCATGTTGAGTTTCTCTCATATCACTTGGCCCTTAAGTCAAATGACCAAGGGGGAAGCTAAAGCCAAGTTTTCCTTGTCTGAACCATAGTAGAAATAATTCTAGGATCTGAAACACCGCTTATATTCTACACCATTCCTCACATTTCTAAACCTGCAACAACCATTTGAGATTCAGATAGATGTCTCTTACTATGCTATCGGTGTTGTCCTCACTCAATAGGGAAATATGGTAACCTATCATAGTTAAACATTATCTGATTTTGTCCATAGATATACCCCCTATGACAAGGAGATGTACTCTAATGTGCATGCATGTCGAAAGTGGAAGCATTATATTCTGGGAAAGGAAACGATCATTCACATTGATCACAATCCTTTGCAGTTCATGCAGACACAGGGAAATATATAGAATAATCACCAAAAACAATGGTCCACATACCTACAACAATTCCACTTAAACATTAAGTATAATAAGGGCAGTGCCAACTCTGTTGCAGACTACCCCAATCGACCTCAATTGTGGCACTCACCATAGTTCTTAACTCATATGTCCATGCGATCTCAAGGTGGCCACAATCACATAACAATGACTCTAACATTGCTACTACTTATCATACATCGAGTGTCGACAAACAAGTTCCATACTTCCACCTCTAAGATGCACTCTTGTGCTATCTAGGCCATCTTTGTGTTCCTTCAAGTGAGCATGCAAAGCTAATTTGAGAGGCACATTTTAATCAGGTGGCAAAGCACTTTGGTGTGGAGAAGGCACTAGTTATACTTCAGAAGCATTTTTACCGACCAAAACTTCGACAGGATGTCAACTAGTATATCAAGTCAAGCATTTTCTTTTTCATTGCTAAGTCGTCCATCAAGAAGCAGGGGATGTACACTCCTCTACCCACCCCAGACAATCCTTGGGAATATGTCACCATGGATTACATGTCAGGTTTTCCCTCAACCAAACATGGGCATGAATGTGTTTTTTTTGTTGTCATTCGACTCTCTAAGATGGTCATTTTGACACCATTTAAAAAGATTATCATAAGTGAGGTCACTGCTAAGTTATTCTTTGGGAATATTTGGGTTCATTTCGGGTTAACACAGACCATTATTTCAAATAGGGACAGCAAATTCCTCAGTACTTTCTAGTCCAACCTATAGTCTCTAATGGACACTAACCTAACCAAAATTGATTTCCTTTCATCCCCAAATAAAAGGACAACAGAAGTGGTAAACATAATGATTGTGCATATCCTATGTATGTACAACTCCAAGAATCCACTTACATGGA
>ML792570.1:537714-578622 GCA_009831015.1 Picea engelmannii
CATAAATGTACAATTCCAAGATGATTCCAAATGAAAATGTCTCCTTGGTATATATAGGATACTAGGAGGTATAATTACAACTAATGGAATAAAGCTGACATAAATAAAATAACATTACTAATGTAATATGCCCCAATTAAGGGGTAATGAGGGCTTAACATATGATCAATGTCACTGGCTACTACCAACAATTGCCTCATCATCATCATCATCACTATCATCATCATCATCAATGTGAGCATCATCATCGTCTGCCTCGGTGTCTTTTGCATCTGCCTCCTCATCATCATCTCCCATGTATGTATCAGACCCATTATAATATGGATCTATCTCATGAGAATCAACTGGATCTTCTTGAATACATGTGTTCTGTTAAATTATTGAGCTTGATTTAATATGCAGATTTTTTATTTAATTTCTTCAACATTTTGATTCCAGCTTAATATATTTCAACAAAACAGAATCATAACTGAATAGAAATAGCCATGTAGATCCACAAGCATGCACATCAACAACAAATATACCATGGGGAAACCCTATGCAGGGAGAAAAACCCTCGCAAACAATTTTCCTTTATTGCAAGTAAAATGTAAGATCGTGTACAATAAACCACCATAAAAAGTACCTGACTGTGTGACCAGCAAACAACCACTTCATTGTCCTTTACTGTTGTTATAAACCAGTACTATTCATTGTCTTTTACTGCTGATATAAACCAAAACTTATTTGTTGTCCTTTACCCACTTCATTGTCTTTTACTGTTGATAAAAACTAGCACTATTCATTGTCTTTTACTACTGAAATAAACCAGCATTTATTGTTCTCCTTTACCCATTGTGTAGAATAAGAGACAACGTTGCCCTCTCTTGTTCATTGTGTAACACAATAAACAGCAGTACTAGACTCCTTCACGGCCCTATTTCCTTCACTCTTGCACTGCATAACAAATGAATGAGGAAGACGGGTTGAACTCTGTATCTATAAGGCGCAGGAGAGTGAACTCGAATTAAAAAGAGCATGCATGTCTTTACAACTTGAATTGTAACTTGACTTGACTAAACTTTGCATGGAAACTCTCCCTTGAGACTTGATTTATGCATGGCATGAAAAATCAACATCCCAACTCAACATGCAACTCGACATAAAACTTTTTATGCCAACTCGACATGCACCTTGACATGAAACTCGACATACAACTAGACATGCATGCAATTCAATTCAACATGTAATTGGATATGCATGCATGCAAATATGACATGCAACTTGACATGCATGCAATGCAACTCAACATGCAACTTGGCATGCATGAAACTCGACATTTACAACTTGAGTTAGGAAACTTTAATTAGACATTCAACTCAACTTTATTTTCATGGTGCATAAGGTTACACGTGCCAAGGCACTAGATCAATACATTTACAGTATTTGCATAAGGAAGTTTGTTTTTTTCTATCTCATAGGAGTTGTACATTCAACCTAACTTATGCTAGATGCCTTGACTTTTTTCTCATGGCTCACAAGGCTTCACTAGGCTCACAGAGGTTGTGTGTTCCCCCTGACTTTTGCACTAGTTTTTCTATGCTCAAAGAGGTTGTACGTTCCCCCTGAATTTTGCACTAGATTGTCTATGCTCACAGAGGTTGTACGCTCCCCCTGAATTTTGTATTAGACATACATATTGACATTTGTCTTAAACTTACAAGACTTATTCCTTTGCCTTGTCTAAACTCACAAGATCATATAGCATATCCTTCGTCCTGACTTTTGGTTTGACTCACAGAGGTTGTATGTTCCCTCTAGATTTTTTCAATACCTCACAAGATTGATTGATTCTCCAAATCCCCCTGTCTAGCTTGAGGGTGGCCCACATGGCCTCTCATTGGAGAATGATTTTCAATGATACCAAATTTAACACTCCCTCCCAGCAAGGGAGTCATTCTCAGCCACACCGTGCTTGCCTCTCAATTTCACAAACTATCTCAATGGAAATGGCTTGGTCAGGATATCAACTAATTTCTCACTCATGGCTATGTACTGTAGCTTTACAATTTTTCTCTATACCATGTCTCTGATGTAATGGTATTTCATGTCAATGTGCCTTGACTTGTCATGAAATATTGGGATCTCTGTCAGCTTTATGCAGCTTTGATTATCATAATGAACCATCATCGTCTCTAGCTTATCACCAAACAACCCAGAAACAAATTTTATGAGCCATACTGCTTCCTTGCTAGCATCACTTGTTGTAATGTACTCAGCCTATGATGTACTCTGTGCAATAGATCCTTGTTTCCTACTTGACCATGAGATCATAGCGGATCCAAAACTAAAGCAGTATATGGAAGAACATTTTTGGTCCACTAAATTTTTGCCCAATCAGCATCTGCATATCCATGTAGAAACAAACCACCACTGGATGTATATCTCAGACCATAGGTAATGGTCCCTCTAATATATCTCAAGATGTATTTTGTTTCCACCCAGTGTCTCTATCTCTGCTCAGCCATGAACTGACTCATTGCAATCACTGCATAGCATATATCTGGCCCAGTATGGATCATATACATCAATGATCCAATCAGTTGCCTATACATGGTGGGATCCACCAAATATGAACCTGTATCAGAATCATGTAGCTTCCTCAGCCTGGTAATCATCAGAGTAGACATGTATTTACAATCCATCATACCAAACCTCTTTAACACATCCACTATGTATTTACCTTGTGCCAGAAATATCTTGCCCTTTCTTTGCCACACTTCCAATCCTAGGAAGTAATGCATCAAGCCTAAGTCTTTCATCTCAAATTATGAGATTAGCTCCCTCTTACACCATTCTATTAGCCCTTCATCTCTTGTCAGAAAGAGATTATCAACATGCAAGATTAATATAACAGGTTGGTTCCCTATTACCTTGAAGTACGCATTCGCATCAACATCACTTTTCTGAAAGCCCAGGCTTTTGAGAAATCCATCAATCATGTCATACCAAACTCTAGGAGCTTTCTTAAGACCATAAAAGTCCTTCCTTAGCTTGCATACATGAGTGTCTTTGTTATGCAGTACAAAACCATCCAGTTGTTCCAAAAAGGCAGCTTGTTCAATCTTTCCATTCAAGAATGTTGTTTTTACATCCATCTGATGTAGTTTCCAACCAAGAACTGGAGCTAATGTAATAATAACTTGAATGGAGGTATATACCTGTATAGAGGGGAAAAATTCTCGTCTTAGTTAATTCCTTCTTTATGAGAGAAGCCTCTGTCTACAAATATTGCTTTGAACTTTTCCACACTCCCATCGGTTGCATGTTTGATCTTATAGATCCATTTGGAAGAGACCAATGATTTGTCCTTTGGTCTCGACACAATATCCTAGACATTGTTCTTTAGAATAGACATGTATTCCTCAAGAATGACATCCTTTCACACTTGTAATTTATCTTCTTCTTCAAATGAAGAATGCTTGGCATCACTAATGATGCTCATTAGTGCAACATAGCCTCCATACCTATGAGGTTTCTTACTTTCCCTAAAAGTTCATTTCGGAGCAGCTACATTTTCTACTTCCTGCATTGTTTCTTTAAGCCATCCTAGATTCCTTTTGGTTGGAGGTTCTTCAAGATTTCTTTCCAAATATTCAGCAGTTTCTAGAGGTTCATCACTTGGCCCTTCATGAGGTTCCTCCCTCTGATCATATGACTCTCCATTTTCAGAAAAGGGTGAAGTTGGTTGGACTACTTATGATTCCTGTTGTAGCTCTCTAGATTTCTTAAATGTGTCTTCCTCATGGAAAGTCACATCCCTTCTTACCTCTATCTGCCTATGACCTGGTACATATATCATGTAAGCCTTAGAGTTCTCGTTGTACCCATAAAAACCCCTTTCTTTCCTAATGGTTCCATGTTTGTCCTCTTTTCCTTAGGGACATGAATATATAATAGACACCCAAATATCCTTAGATTCCCTACTTCAGGTTTGATCCCTAAGAATACCTCTTCAGGAGAATTGTCCTTCAATATAGCATGAGGACACATGTTCTGAATATACACGGCAGTGGAGGTAGCTTCTACCCATAAGGATTTTGGTAGATCCTGGTCAAACATCATGGATTTCACTGCCTCACATATTGTTCTATTTTTCCTCTCAACAACACCATTTTGTTGAGGGTTATATGGCACGGTCAATTGTCTCTTGATTCTTGCTTCCTTGCATAAATCCTCAAAATGGATATATTCAAACTCTCCTCCATCGTATGTTTAAAGAGTTCTTATGTGTTCCTCTTACTGATTTTCAATAAGGGCTTTATATTCTTTAAACTTATCAAATGTGTCACTTTTCACTTTAATGAAATATATCCAACATTTTCTAGAGCAATCATCAATAAAAATGACATAATACAAGCATCCACAAAGAGAGGGAGATGACATGGGACCACACACATTAGAATGAACCATATCTAAAATGCTTGAAGCTCTACTATCACTGCTAGAAAATGCTTTCTTTATATTTTTACCAAGCATGCATCCTTTACAAATTTCATTTTTACTAAAAGAAATAGAGGGCATGCCACATACCATATTCTATAGATCTAGAAGTGGTTTGTAATGAAGATGACCAATCCCTTTGTGCCACAACTCGTTGGATCTCATCACATCATGAGCTAATTCCTGAACTGATTGTCATGTCACAACATATAGTCCTCCTCTGCGAGTCATAATAGGTTCTGGTGTACTTAGGTGGCTACCTTTAGCCCACATAAGTGCCTTCCTATCCTTGAAGATCACCAAATATCCCTTGTCCTCAAGGGTTGCAAATGATAATATATTATTCCTAAGACCTGACACATATAATACTTCATCAACATGAAGCATTTCCCCAGATTCCAATCTAAAGGAGATAGATCCTACTCCCTCTATCTTGTAACATTTGTCATCCCCAAGCTCAACTCGCTCTGCAAAAGATTTATTCTTGAAATATAAAAGGATATCCTTGTATATCGTCATGTGCTTTGATGCACCACTATCTACTAACCAAGTTCTTGGCCCTGTGATAATTGTACTGGATAAAGCAGAAACCAAGTAATATTCTTTTCTATTTTCTCTTTCATTAGAAGGACTTTTCTTATTTCTTTTGGATTCATCATCCTCAACAATTGAGGCACGATTTTTGTCTTTCCTTGGACCTTTCTTCTTAGACTATAAGTTCCTAGCAAAGTGACCCAACTTATTGAAATTAAAGCATTTAATCTTAGATGTATCAAGATTCTTTCCTTTGAGCATACCTTTAGTATTTATCTTCTTCTGAGAGCCTTTCTGGAAAGTGACTTTCTTATTTCCCTTGAGTCTTGATGCTAATGTTGAATGCTCTTCTTTGGATGACTCGATCTTGGTAGCAGTGTGACTCTCCTCTTGGATAAATTCATGCCATAACCTCTCAAATGTGGGTTGAATCTCTCTCCCACTCATGCTGGATAAGAAATTCTCCCATGAAGAAGGAATACCATCAAATATGGCCTACACTAAGTCATCATCATCCACTATGACACCTGTGAAGAGATGATCTTTTATCTGGGATATCCTGGAACAGAAAGATGAAACTGATTCACCATTATCCATATTCAAATACTTTAGTTTGTGCTTAAGTGTCCTCTTCTAACTTGGTGTCTTTTTCTCATACAAATTTACCAAGGCATCCATACATTCCTTGGCATTCATTAACGAAGTCATTGCTGGAATTATATTGTCTTTGACTGAGTCAAAGATAATTCGCTTGGCCTTTGCTTGATTCTTCCTAAAATTCGCTCTTCTTGTATTAGAGGTGGGTTCCTTCATTATTGAGGTTGCATGTTGCTCAATATCATGCTCTTGCAAGATATTCATTATCCTGAGCTTCTACACATTGAAGTTGGAAGCTCCTTCAAGCCTATCCTCGACGCTGATAGAAATGGAGGATGCCATGGAACTCACACTGGAAATTGATAAAGCTCTCTTGGATCTATGTGTACCTTGTTCCTACACTTCAACAATCTCTTTCACACCCTTAGCTCTAATACCATGTTAAATTATTGAGCTTGATTTAATATGTGGATTATTTATTTAATTTCTTCAACACTTTGATTCCAGCTTAATACATTTCAACAAAACAGAATTGTAACGGAATAGCAATAACCATGTAGATACACAAGCATGCACATCAACAACACATATACCCTGGGGAAACCCTATACAGGGAGAAAAACCCCAACAAACAATCTTCCTTTATTGCAAGTAAAATGTAATATCATGTACAATAAACCACCATGAAAAGTACCTAACTGTGTGACCAACAAACAACAAAACTTCATTGTCCTTTACTGATGTTATAAACATTTACTATTCTTTGTCTTTTATTGTTGATATAAACCAACACTTATTCGTTTTCCTTTACCCACTTCAATGTATTTTATTGATGATAAAAACCATCACTATTTGTTATCTTTTATTGTTGATATAAACTAGCACTTATTCGTTGTCCTTTACCCACTGTGTAGAATAACAAACAGAGTTTCCCTCTCTTTCTCACTGTGTAACACAAAAAATAACAATACTAGACTCCTTCACTGCTCTGTCTCATTTATTCTTGCGTTTCATAACAAGTGAATGAGGAAGAGGGGTCAAACTTTGTATATATAAGGCGCAGGAGAGTGAACTCGAATTAGAAAGAGCTTGCATGTATTTACAACTCAAATTGTAACTTGACTTGACTAAACTTTGCATGGCATGAAAAATCGACATGCCAACTCGACATGCAACTAGACATGCATGAAATGCAACTCAACATGCAATTTGGCATGCATGCATGCAATGAAAATCAACATGCAACTTGACATGTATGCAACTCGACATTTACAACTTGAGTTAGGCAACTCGAATTACACATTCAACTCAACTTTATTTTCATGGTGGATAAGGTTACACGTGTCAATGCACTAGATCAATACATTTACATTATTTGCATAAGGAAGATTGTTTGTTTCTAGATCATATGAATTGTACATTCAACCTAAATTTTGCTATATGCCTTGACTTTTTGCTCATGGATCACAAGTCTTGACTAGGCTCATTCAGTTTGTACATTCCCCCTGACTTTTGCACTAGTTTGTCTATTCTCACAGAGATTGTATGTTCCCCCTGACTTTTGCACTAGACTGGCTATGCTCACAGAGGTTGTACATTCCCCCTGAATTTTGCATTAGACTTACATCTTGAATTTTTTCTTAAACTTACAAGACTTCTTCCCTTGCCTTGGCTAGACTCACAAGATCATATAGCTTCTCGTTCATCCTGAGTTTTGGATTGACTCATAGAGGTTGTACATTCCCCCTGGATTTTGTCAATACCTCACAATATTGGTTGATTCTCCAAATCTCCCTAGCTATCCTCACGGTGGCCCACATGGCCTCTCATTGGAGAATGATTTTCGATGCTGCCAAATTTAACATGTTCTACAAAAAAATACATTCAAAATGAAAAGATATTATTTATTTCTTGCAATAATTAATTTTTTTTTATATTTCTAATATTACGACATTTGAAACGAAACCATAATCATATTACATCATATCAAAGTGCACATACCATCATAAAATTTTAAATAAGTTACAGATAAAATGTCATTCCAATGATGTCAAACATGCAACAATTCCAATAAACATTAGTAAAGATCATAAAAAAATATGTTATACATTTTAACTATCAACTGTAAATTTGATTACATAGCCGTAAGTGTCAACCCTCTCCATTTTGTGCTATATATGATTATGTTTGCCTCGAATATCCTTTGAGAGTTAACTGGTCTATATAACTTCTTCTCTTATATTTCACAAATGAATATTTTTCTAGGACATTTTGGCATAGTAATATGCTTCAAAGGTCCTTTTAGAATTAACTAGTCTATAGGTAATTATGAAGATACTCTCGATACTTTTTCAACTAGACCACATCCAAATGTCAATCCTTCCAAAGAAATAATATGCATGTTTATGAAACCTTGGCTCAGGAGCAAATGTACAAAGTGGTCACCTAGTCCATGCCTAAACAAGCTTGCAACATCTCACGGAACTCAAAAATGTTGCTCTGTTAGGTTTTTATGCCCCGAGGAGGTATTAGCCCAAGAATATTCAAGACATCATTTCCATGGCACATAACAGCCCTAGAATATTCAAGACATCAATCCCTAAAGGGATGAAAATTCTGACATAAATGTAATAAAAGGTGTCAAGGTGTATTTCAAGGGAGAAAGATGACAATTAAACCCTAGATGTCAAGCTCACAAGGTTGGAAATTTAAGGTAAGTCTCGTGTTTCCATGCCTTTCCTTGCCATGCCTTGCCTTGATATGCCATGCCTTACGTTTCCTTGACATGCCTTGCCTTGCCTTGCCTTGCCTTGCCATGCCTTGCCATTCCATGCCTTGCCTTGCCTTGCCATACCTTGCCATGTCATGCCTTGCATTGTCTTGCCTTGCCATGTAATGCATTGCCTTTCCTTGCTTTTCCATGCCATGTCTTGTCTTTCCATGAATTTCCTTGTTGTGCCTTGCCTTGTCATGCCATGATATTTCATGTCTTTCCTTTGCATGTATTGCATTGCCTTGCCATGCCATGCCATGCATTGCCTTTCCTTGGCATGCCTTTCCTTTGCATGCTTGGACTTGACATGCCTTCCTTGCCATGCCATGTCATGCCTTGTTATGTTATGGTATCCCTTTCCATGCCATGCATTTCCATACCATGCCTTGCATTCACTTCCCATGCCTTGACTTTCCATACCATGCATTTCTATCCCATGTCTTGACATTCCTTGCCTTGCCATGCCATACCATGCCCTTCCATATCATGCCTTTCCATGCCATATTTCCTTACCATGCTAGGAATTTCCTTTCCATGCATTGTCTTTACATGCAATGCCTTTCCATACCATGCCTTGTCATTCCATGCCTTTCTCTTCCCTTCCATGCCATGTCATGCATTGCCTTACATTTCCTTTCCATGTCATGCCTTGCCTTGCCCTGCTATGCCATGGTATGGTATGCCTTGCCTTGCCTTGCCTTGGTATGGTATGGTATGGTATGGTATGGTATGTCTTGGCTTGGTATGGTATGGTATGCTATGGTAACATTGGCATGGCATGATACGCCTTGTCATGCCATGGTATCGTATGGAATGGTATGCCTTTCCTTTCCATGCTATGGTATGGTATCCTTGGCATTGTATGGTATGGTATGGTATGGTATGTCTTGCCTTGCCATGCCATGGTATGGTATGGTATGGTTTTCCTTTCCTTGCCATGTTATGGTATGGTATGATATGGTATGACTTTCCATGCCATTCCTTTCCATACCATGATTTGCATTCGCTTTCCATGCCTTGTCTTCCAATACTATGCCTTTCCATACCATGCCATACCATGTCTTTCCATACCATGCTTAATTGTCATACCATGCATTGTCTTTCCATGCCATGCCTTTCCATACCATGTGTTTCCATGCCATGTCTTCTCATGCCATGCCTTGTCTTTCCTTTCCATGTCATGCATTTCCTTGCCTTTGGATGCCTTGGCATGGCATGGTATGGTATCCTTGGCATGGTATGGTATGGTATGCCTTGCCTTGTCATGTTATAGTATGGTATGGTATGGTATGCCTTGCCTTGCCATGCTATTGTATGGTATGGTATGGTATGGTATGGTATGGTATGCCTTGCCTTGCATTGCCTTGCCATGCTATGGTATGGTATGGTATGTCTTTCCATGCCATTCCTTTCCATACCATGCCCTACATTAACTTGTCATGCCTTGTCTTTCCATACCATGTATTTCCATACCATGACTTGTCATGCCATGTCATGCCTTGGATTTCCTTTCCTTGCCATGACATGACTTGCCTTTGCATGCCTTGTCATTAAATGCCTTTCATTTCCTTGCCTTACAATGCCATGGTATGGTATGGTATGGTATGGTATGGTATGCCTTGCCTTGGTATTGTATGGTATGTTATGGTATCCTTGGCATGGTTTGGTATGGAATGCCTTGCCATGCCATGGTATGGTATGGTATGGTATGGTATGCCTTGTCTTGCCATGCTATGGTACGGTATCCTTGGCATGGTATGGTATGGTATGCCTTGCCTTGCCATGCCATGGTATGGTATGGTATGTCTTTCCATGCCATGCCTTTCCATACCATGTCTTGCAATGTCATGTCTTGCATTGACTTTCCATTCCTTGCCTAAATAAACAATTTTAATACGTAAATGAACAAGTTTAATACGTAAATATTGCTTGTACTAAATGAACAATTTTAATACATAAAAATTATAATCAAATGACTCATTAAGTATGTAATTCTACAACTTGTTATTCCATATATCTTAAGATAAAAATACTTGCATTAGAATTTCAATGTCATAACATAATCTCTCTTTATTCATATATCTAAGGTATCTTCATAGTTGTCCAACATGGATTATCATAATTAATAGGATTTACATATAACTACACCTACACCTACACCTAGAGTTAGACCTTGCCTTGCCTTGCAATGTCATGCCATGCTCAGCCTTGTCATGTCTTGCCTTTGGTTTCCTTGCCTTGCCTTGCTTTTCATTTTCTTTCCTTTCCTTGCATTTCCATACCAACATGTCCCTAAATGGATTCAGGAGTTGAGTTGCAACTCGCGATAAAACTCAAACCAGGACTTGCATGGGAAAACCATCGGTTGCATTGAATCTATAGAACTGGGTTTCAGGTAGTGGGGCACCTATGCTATCATTCCGTTGAACGAAAAATTGTTTGTTGGAGTATCTTCGGCACTAGTATTTTTCTCAATGAGGCATAGTGCAAGTTCTGAAGAGGAGGTCGTTTTTCAAGAAAGTTGTGTCATGTGTTTGTGGGTAATGTAGTTGCATGGGTCTTGGAAAAACAGATTTGTGGGAGATTATGGAACTCCATTATGCTGCTTGGTTTGGATTTTATTCCCCCGGACCAAATTGGCCACATGTCCTTGAATGGATTGAGGAGGCAAGTTGAAACTCGTGATAAAATTCAAACCGAGACTTGGATGGGAGAATCCTTAGTTGCATTGGATCTGGAGCACCAAGTTTCAGCTAGTGAGTTCCCTCCGCTATCATTTCATCAATCGAAAAACCGTTTGTCGGAGCATCTTCGTCACTAGGGTTTTGCTCAATGAGGCATAGTGCAATTTCTAAAGAGGAGGTTTATTTTCAAGAACATTGTGTCAAAAGTTTTTGGGTAGTGTAGTCATGTGGGACTCGACCAAACAGACACATGGGAGCTTATGGAACTCTGTTACGCTACTCGGTTAGGATTTTATGCCCCTTTACAAAATTGGCCACATGTCCCTAAATGGCTTGAGGAAGTGAGTTTCAACTCGTGATAAAACTCAAACCGAGACTCGGATGGATGCACCGTTGGTTTTATTTGATACGGAACACTGGGTTTCAACTAGTGGGGTCCCTATGCTATCATTTTGTCAATCGAAAAACCATTTGTTGGAGTATCTTCGGCACTAGTGTTTTGCTCAATGAGGCATAGTGCAAGTTCTAAAGAGGAGGTAGATTTTCAAGAATATCGTATTGGGAATTTTTGGGTAGTGTAGTCACATGGGAATTGGCCAAACAAACTTGTGCAAGCTTATGGAACTCCTTTATGCTGCTCGGTTTGGATTTTACGCCCCTAGAACAAATTGGCCACATGTCCCCAAATGGCTTGAAGAGGCAAGTTACAAATCGTGATAAAACTCAAACCAGGACTCAGATGAATAAATCATCAGTTGAATTGGATTCAGAGCAACTGGTTTCAACTAGTGGGGCCCCTCTACTACCATTTTGTCAACCGAAAAACTGTTTTTTGGAGTATCTTTGGCACTTGAGTTTTTCTTAATGAGGCATAGTGCAATTTCTAAAGAGGAGGTCGATTTTCAAGAACAATGTGTCGAGTGTTTTTGGGTAGTGTAGTCACATGGACCTTGGCCAAACAGACTTGTGGAAGCTTATGGAACTTCGTTATACTACTCAATTTAGATTTTATGCCCCCAAACCAAATTGGCCACATGTCGCTAAATGGCTTGAGGAGGCGAGTTGAAACTCACAATAAAACTCAAATCGAGACTCAGATAGATGAACCGTCGGTTGCATTGGATATGAAGCATCGTGTTTCAACTAGTGGGGCTCCTAGGCTATCATTCTGTTGATCGAAAAAAAGTTTGTTGGAGTATCTCCGGCACTAGGGTTTTTCTCAATGAGGCATGGTGCCATTTTTGAAGAGGAGGTTGATTTTCAAGAACATTGTGTCGGACGTTTGTGGGTAGTGTAGTCGCATGGGCCTTGGCCAAATAGAGTTGTAGGAGCTTACATAACTTTGGTATGTTGCTTGGTTTGGATTTTATTCCCCTGGACCAAATTGGCCACATGTCCCTGAATGGCTTGAGGAGGCGAGTTGCAACTCGCCATAAAACTCAAATCAGGACTCGGATGGACGAACCATCAATTGCACTAAAAAATAATGTGTTTTTGCACCGAAAAAGGTTGCACCAAAAATTTTTGCATTAACAAGTCAAAAAACATCCATCCAAGCAAGATGCACTCGTTCCCTTTTTGCTTTACTCTTGCTACTTTTCTACTATTGTAGTTTCACCTCTCGAGCATTTTTTGGCTTGTTTGAGGCTTCACAAGACTTCCCCAAGGTGAAACACATCACTAGCTCACTTATTCTATTGATATAGCTCCCTCACAAGTGTGTTTTTTCCTATAGTTCATTTTTTTACTTATGGCGGGGTCCAACAAAGCCCCAAAGGAACAATAATCAATAGGTTGTAATCTCCAACTCAGTAGGTATAATTGCCTCTGTCCATAAACTAATTGAATGCATTTCACTAGTACTAGTTTTAGTCATTGTCTGATCATCCCAAAAGGCATGTATTAGTTGTAATTTCCATTCACGAGTATTGTCACCAATAATATGCTTCATGATTTTCATCAGAGTTTTATCAGTGGATTCGACTAAATTGGTCACATGTCCCTGAATGGCTTGAGGAGGTGAGTTGAAACTCGCGATAAAACTCAAACCAAGACTCAGATGCATGAACCCTCAGTTGCATTAGATCGAGAGCATCGGGTTTCAGCAATTCAGGCCCCTACGCTATCATTTCGTCGACTAGAAAATCGTTTATTGGAGTATATATGGCACTGGGGTTTTTGTTAATGAGGCATAATGTAATTTCTGAGGAGGAGGTCGATTTTTAAGAAAACTTTGTCAAGTGTTTTTTTCTAGTGTAGTCACGTGGGACTTGGCCAAACAAATTTACGAGAGCTTACGAAAATTCGTCATACTGCTCAGTTTAGATTTTATGCCCCTGGACCAAATTGGCCACATCCCTGAATGGATTGAGGAGGCGATTTGAAACTCGTGATAAAAATCAAACAAAGAATTGGATGGATGAACCATCAGTTGCATTGGATATGAAGCACCGAGTTTCAACTAGTGGGGCCCCTCCGATATCATTCTATCAAACGCAAAACCGTTTGTTGAAATATCTACGGAACTAGGATTTTGGTCAAAGAGGCATAGTGCAATTTCTAAAGAGGAGGTCAATTTTCAAGAACATTGTGTTGGGCATTTTTGGCTAGTGTAGTTGCGTGGGACTCAGCCAAACAAACTTGTGGAAGCTTACAGAACTTCGTTATGCTTCTCGGTTTGGATTTTATGCCCCTGGACCAAATTGACCACATGTCCTTGAATGGCTTCAGGAGGCAAGTTGCAACTCGCGATAAAACTCAAACCAGGACTCGGTGGGAAGAACCGCCTGCTGCATTGGATTTGGAGAATTAGGTTTCAACCAGTGGGGCCCCTACACTATCATTTCGGCGACTGAAAAACCATTTGTTGGAGTATCTCCGGCACTAGGATTTAGGTTAATGAGGCATAATGTAATTTATGAAGAGGAGGTCCATTTTAAATAACATTATGTCGGGTGTTTTTGTCTAGTGTAATCACGTGAGCCTTAGCCAATTAGACTTACGGGAGCTTACAAAACTTCGTTATGCTGCTTGGTTTGGATTTTATGCCCCCAGACCAAATTTGCCACATGTCCTTGAATGGCTTGAAGAGGAGACCTGCAACTCATGATAAAACTCAAACTGGGACTCGCATGGACGAACCGTCAGTTGCATTGGATATGAAGCACCGGGTTTCAGCTAGTGGGGCCCCTTCGCTATCATTTCATCGAACGCAACACCATTTGTTGGAGTATATACGACACTAGGGTTTTGGTCAAAGAGGCATAGTGCAATTTCTGAAGAGGAGGTTGATTTTCAAGAACATTGTGTTAGACGTTTTTGGCTAGTGTAGTCACATGGGCCTTGGCCAAACAGACTTGGAGGAGCTTCTAGAACTTTTTTATGCTGCTCAGTTTAGATTTTATGCCCCTAGACCAAATTGGCCACATGTCCCTGAATGGCTTGAGGAGGCATGTTGCAACTCGCGATAAAACTCAAACCGAGACTCAGATGGATGAATCGTTAGTGCATTGGATCCAGAGCACCGGGTTTCATCTAGTGGGGTCCCTACACTATCATTTGTCGACTGAGAAACCATTTTTTGGAGTATCTTTGTCACTAGGATTTTGGTCAATAAGGCATAGTGCAATTTCTGAAGAGGAGGTCGATTTTCAAGAACATTGTGTCGGGTGTTTTTGGCTAGTGTAGTCATATGGTACTTGGCCAAACAAACATGCAAGAGCTTACAAAACTTTGTTATGCTGTTCTGTTTGGATTTTATGCTCCCAGACAAAATTGGTCACATGTCCCTGAATGTCTTGAGGAGGCAAGTCGTAACTCACGATAAAACTCAAACCAAGACTCAGATGAACAAACCATCATTTGCATTCGATCTGGATCACTGGGTTTAGCTAGTGGGTCCCCTACGCTATCATTTCGACGACTGAAAAAATGTTTGTTGGAGTATCTTTGACACCAAAGTTTTGGTCAATGAGGCATAGTGCAATTTCTGAAGAGGAGGTCGATTTTCAAGAATATTGTGTTGGGGATTTTTGGCTAGTGTAGTTGTGTGGGACTTGGCCAAACAGACTTGCAAGAGCTTATGGAATTTTTTTATGCTGCTCGGTTTGGATTTTATGCCCCCGGACCAAATTGGCCACATGTCCTTGAATGGCTTGAGGAGGCGTGTTGCAAATCACGATAAAACTCAAATCGGGACTCGGATGCACAAACCATCAGTGTCATTGGATCCAGAGCATCGGGTTTCACCTAGTGGGGCCCCTACGCTATCATTTTGTTGACCAAAAAATTGTTTGTTGGAGTATCTCCGGCACTAGGGTTTTGCTCGATGCTTATTACATATGTTTGACAATTTAATGACTTTTTAGGCAATACATGGCATGGAAAGTGAAGGCATGGAAAGGGAAGGCATGGAATGATGAGGATTAAGGGAAAAATTAAGGCAAACTCACATGTAGGAGGAACTATGAATTGGATCATGAGGAATGAAGAAACTTGGCAAGGTTTAAAAGCATGCTCATGAAACCCCAATCTATACCATTTTTCAAGCAACACACACATAAAATGAAGGCAACTAATGATTATTTTATGAGTTGTAGGTTACCACTTTTCCAACACTCTTTGAACTTGATGGTTGAGTGGTATCCATAGTTTTTTTTCTCTGTAGACCATGCCATAAAACTATGCCTAGATTGAACATCTTTCACTAGCAAATTGGCTCAAACTTGGCTCTTATTAAGCTTTCCAAATTGAGAATCCAAGCCAAAGAATATATTTTGAGTTCTCAATACACACTCTACCTTCTCATTCACACAACTCATAGGATGGATTTGCCTACAAGTAGGAGGAGGTGTGAACTCAAGACTAAAATTCCCCCCCTCCTTATTACGTAATATAAAGTTGAGTTTGACATTTGGTTATCCTTGTTAGAAGAGGAGAAAAAAAACGAGGAAGAAGGGAGAAGAAATAAGCACCTTCGAAAATTGTGACCAAGTTGAATTGCCCAAATCGTGACACAGAAGGGATTGGCGCTAGCTCTCTTAAAATGTCAAGCAAAGGGAAAGAAGCAGATTCTAGCCACAATGAGGTAAGTCATTTTCAATTTATAGATTTCTAATTGTCTCAATTTTGTTTTTTTTTTGTTTTTTGTTTTTTTTGTCTTTTATTGAAAAATTTAAAACAAAAAAAAAAATATTTTATATATCTAGGGACATGAGACTGACCAGAAGAAAGGGGTCTTGGCTTTGATATTGGAGATGGAGGTCTTTAAAAAAATTTACGGTGTAGACTTGAAAACGCTTGCAAGATACATAGAAAAATGATCTGCTAACACCCCTAAAGCATTGCAAGAAAATCAACCCTATCAAAGGGAATCAATTGATTCCCCAACCACTCATGGATCAAGAAGAAGATCAAGGAGGAAATCATTGACAATAACCTCTAATAATTTGGAACAAAGAGTGGAAACCTCCAATTCCAAAACTACTCCTAGGACCCAAACTTCTTCCACCACATCATGTTTTGGATGTTGCATTGGGAACTATGATACAAAGATAGAATACGACATGGTTTCAAGAGAAATACGAATGTCAAATGTTAATAAGGTTTTTGTGAACAGGTTGAATGAATCATGTCTTCAATGGTTCAAATACCATCTCCATTTACTATTTTCAAAAATACCAATGCACCTGCAGAAAGTTGTAATTCACGACATGGAGTCTAAATTTGGCATAGGTTGGTTAGTAAAAAAGTTGAAAAGACAAATGTCTCAAAATTGCTAGAGATTCAGGTGCAACCAAACAAAGAAGATAAAAAAAATCATGCCCGAGCAAAGGATCAAAAAAAGGTCAATTGATGTCAGTTTAAAAGTATGGAAAGAACTTGTAAAAACATATGAGAAATTAGATGCACAGAGGAAGTCCTATGAGGAGAGTACCCAGGTATTTGAATTTTCTCATAATATTATATCAAATTTCTTAAACGATTTTTATATTTTGTTTGTGCATAGTTAAATTTACTTAGTGTATGTTTCAGGACAAGGCCTCAAAATATAAGATTGCAAAACTCTATGCCACACATCACAGTGGCCAAAAATGTGTACATGCCTTGATCTGCACCTTTGTAAGTATATTTATTATGCGAACTGATATTTTTTGTATTTTCTATAAAAGATTAAATGATTATATATTTATTAGTTTAACTAGTCCATGTGCCATGTTTTGACAGGAGGACAAATATGATCGACATCCTACACATTTTGAAAAAGAAATGTTACAAAACAAAAAGTGGACCAACTTTATAATCTGGACGAAGAACGAGGTATCAATAGTATTGAAGGATCCCTTGCCTTTTTTTTTCCCTAGTTTTTGTCAATGGATCCCCGTTTGGGGATCCTTGCCCTTTATTTCCTTTGAATATTATGAATTGTGGAATGTTCCTTGCAATTTGTGGAGTTTGGAAATATTAACCCTTGTTTTGTGGCTCTTGGTAACAAACATAGTTTGTCTAGCAGATCCTTTCCCCTTCCGTTTAATTTATTTATATTTTCCTACTATTTGTCCAACATTCATAGGGCCTTCTCTCCCTTAAACCTTCTCTAACATAGGTTTTTTTCACTAACATATGGGTGATAATTTCTTCATCCATCTTACAAAGTGAACACATGCCAGGGCCTTGCTTACTTCTCCTTTAAAAATGATCATAAAGAAGTACCTTGTCTTTCAACACCAGCCACATATAAACACATGTCTTTGTAGGATCTCTAATATTCCAAAGGGGCTTCCACCACCATGATTTTGTCTTGTTTTGCATTACATAACATATTTTTGTACCCTATCTTTGCAATCTATTATCTTAGAATAGGATTCTTGGACCAAACCAAACTATATACCGCATCCATAATCCTTACATGAATATGAGATAAATTTCCACATAGCATTGCCATTGTTCTACATTCTCTCTTGCAAATCCCAAGAATTTTTCTAATCTCTACCTTTGATGTCATATTTTTATGACACATGATCCACCACACAATCTCGTGTATAAATGTAAATTCCCTACAAGTTTTGTATCAAGTCATCTGGCAACCAATAAGAGTTCCCATAGCCTACCCAAGGGTCTACCCAATTCTTACACTCTCTCCATTACCCACTGTCCACACTAGCCAATTACATACCAAGGGAAAATGAAATTATTGAAGAAATAACCTCTATTGAGCCTTCTCAATAACATTGAAATAAATTAGAGACTTGAACATATCAATCTCCTTACTAGTGGTTGTATTATACAAATTTAGAATCTCCCTTAATATAGATGCTTCCCTCAAGAATCCATCATAGAACAAAAGGACATCACCAAAAAACAAAAGATAAGTCAAAAACTAACTCCTACTAACCTTGAGTCCTCTAATACCCGATGTTCTTTCATTTTTAACAAAATTATTTGAAAGCAACGATTCCCAAAATTGAACCATATATTCATGCTTGATGCTAAGATTAACAAACTCTAGAGTATGTGTTCTCAACCCTATAAGTGTATAATTATGCTACATTTAGTGTGTATTTATTTCATTAAGCTTCATAAGTTCATTTTTTCTTGGTTTTTTATTCTAGGTATCCTTCCTCTTGAATAGCGCTTGAAGTATCTAGGAATTATGCAACCCAATTTCCCCCTCTATCACAACAATGAAATTGTCAAGCATATTTTTTGGCTCTATGTGTAGGCCAAGCCACCTCATCTTGGGTATCTAACATGTATTGTCAATCCCCCCTTAGGGACATTCACTAGAAATATAATCTCCTTAGTGGACAACTCCAGGGTGAACTTATCCATATCAAATCAATGTGATGGAATTCAAATGGAATCCAAACTAATGTGGATTGTCTCTCCATTGGCATTTTTTGTTAGGGACCTAATCTCCCTAACCCCGACGTAGGTAGAATAATATATTTCGATGTAATAAAGGCCAATATTAGTAAGGCCTAGAAATAAGGAATAATAAGTCAAATGTAAGAAGACCTAATAGAAGCTTTCGCTTCTAGAAGGATCTTCCTCTAGATTGTTCTTTTGGGATAGACATATTTAGTATAAATAGGAGTAGAGGGTATAAGAAGTTTTTTCTTGGATATTATTGTGATAGAGATCTACTCTGTTGGAGGTTGCCCCCTCAAAGAGGCAAGTGAACATTGCTATCAGTAATCAAAGTGCTCATTCTGGTGTTATTCCAGTATTGTTTTGATTATATCATTGCTTCTCTGTCATTTCTAGCTAAAATATTTATGTTATGCATATTATTTTAGATCTGGAATACTACAAGTGGTATCAGAGCACCTTCCTCAGCAGAAAATTGTGAGTTAAATTTTTTTCATGGTAGAGACATATTTCGACGTCTTAAAGCTACAGATATTTTTCGCTACGCATAAACCTGTGGTCGGGGAGTCATACATGCAGGAAATACAAGTGGTACCTAAGAACGCATATATTGGCCACCCTTATAACCCTTGTTAGTACCCCTTCGAGTGGTAGCGCATCAGACAACACCTCTATATGGATTAGCCTAAATCTCCTTAAGCCCTCCATAGATAAATCGATCGGTCGCTTGACTGTTATAGTGCCATCGAGAAAAACACTCGGGAAGATACTCTCTAGTACTTGGGTAGTCGGGTAGTATGGCTAAGGGCATGGTCTAGCCTCCTTAGTTGGTGCCCTGATATATTGGGTCGAGTACTATTGTTGGAACCCGCAAGTATATTAAAGAGTTATAGCACAGGGCAAACCCTTGTCTGTAGAACCCTTGAATACCCTAACCCTTGGAACAGAAACAAAAACAGAATAGACAAGATTTATTGTTGCACAATTGTGCCTCCTTCATTCGAGTTGCAAAATTACTACACATTTCTTCCTGTTAATAATTTGGGCATTTTATCACTATAGTATTCTTCAGATTGGAGTATAACTCTGCAGGAGTAACAAAGAAAAAAAAAATTATGGATCCTGTTGGCACCATTATTTGAGACATATCCCATTGGATTCCTCTCTTCGCCCTTATCGCAATCATACCTATCATTTTTTAGCAAAAAAAATATAGTGGACCCGACCCCCTTCCAACACCCTTATTTGGGCCTTACCCCATTGAATTCCACTCGTCGCCCTGCTCGTCATGATACACTTCACCCATAACCCATTTTTTGCGTGGTCCCACATGTCCCTTTTCGTTTTCCCTCTTCATCATGGCCCACACCCGTAGCCAATACTTGGAAGCTTACTTCAATTCCTTGTACTCTAATTTCACAGAGACCCAACAAGAAGTGAGACATCTTAGTGCCAATGTTTCCACTATTAATAAAAACATGCATTCCTCCATCGACGTCAAAATGGAAACCATCAAACAGGACCTCGCTACCCAGCTTGAATCCTTCAATACACAGCTTACATCCTTCACTACGATGATCTGTGCCAAGCTGCATATCCCTACAGATTTCCCCTCCTCTTACCCACCTTTGCAATCTGAAGGTGAAATTTCCTCTAATTCCCAGACTTTTCAGCGCCATCACTTTCAGCGTGACCAAATTCAATGGCTCAAATCCCACTGGATGGGTAACTCAAATGGAACATTATTTCTCTTTGTATGACATTACAAATGATTTGTCCAAACTCTGGTATGGTGTTCTCCATCTAGATCAAGAACGTTGGCAATGGTGGAAATGGAGAAAAAAATCTCGCCAAGGGTATGTGGCTTGGACACAATTTGTGGCATAGATTTATGAATGTTTTGACACTAACACCAACCATTTAGGTCATTTGACAAAGTTGAAACAATCTAGCATGGTGGAAGACTTTATATCCACTTTTGAGCGATTGGCTTTCCGTACATAGGGCATGTCTGATGCTTTTTTCTGAGAATGTTTTATCAGTGGCCTCAAGGATGATATTTGTGCCCATTTCCTCATGGATCGACCTCAGAGTTGGGTGGAAGCTACTAAAAGAGATAAGGAAGCACAAACAGGTTGTCTCTTCTCAAACCCAAAAACCCCCATTTATTCCTCTCACTAAACCAATCACTCCCACTCCTCCTTCTACTCCATTAAAGATCCATAAATTGACCAGGGAAGAAATGGTTGAACAATAATTCAAATGCCTTTTTTATAATTTTGATGACAAATATATTCATGGGCACAAGTGTAAGGAACAAAATATTTTTATGGCCATCTCGGAGGATAACTCAAAAGACGATGTTGAGGCTCCCCTTGTGGTTGACTCACTTGAACCCACTAACATGACCCCACCCTCCAACCCTCCCGAAGTCGAACCGGTCATTTCCCTAATGCTCTCACTGGCTTCTCTGCTCCCCAAACCCTCAAGCTAATTGGTTACATTAAACATTGGAAGGTCATCATTCGTGTTGATAATGGAGACACCCATAATTTTATTCATCGCCGCATTGCCCAAGAAACTAATTTTTATATATGTGTCATCAATAATTTTCAAATCATGATTGTCAATGGTGGGTCCATGAAATGTGGGGGGATTTGCGAAAATGTGTGTCTCCAAATTGGTCATAACTACATGAAGTCTTATATGTTTTCTATCGACATGGGCGGTTGTGACATTGTGTTAGGTGCAGAATGGCTAAGGAATTTGGGTCCCATTCTCATGGATTTTAAGGAATTAACCATACAATTCCACTAGGAGGTCCAAAAATATAAGTTCCAAGGAATTATTTTTGGTTCCCCGGATATCATCACTTCCCATCGCATGGAAAAGTTGCTCAAAAAGGTCATTCTAGCGTTATTGCACAACTCCATGACATTCAATCCACTAAGACACCCTTTGTGTCGTAGGACCTCCAATCCATCCTCTCCAAACATCAAGTTGTTTTTTCCACTCTTGAGGGACTTCCTCCATCCCGTGGTGTTCATTATCATTCCATTCCCCTTGTCCCCGATAGCCTTCCTCCCAATATTCGTCCCTATCATCATCCCTTTTCCCAAAAAAATGAAATTGAGAAAATTATTCACGAATTTCTCACTGTAGGTGTTATCGATCCTAGTACGAGCCCCTACTCTTCTCCTATGGTCATGGTCCTTAAGAAAAAAGGTTCTTGGCGCATGTGTTGTGACTTCCCGCCCTAAAAAAACTCACCATTAAAGACAAATTTCCCATTCCTGTCATTGATGACCTCTTGGATGAATTGAGTGGTGCCCAATTCTTTACTAAACTTGATCTTTTTTCTGGCTACCACCAGATATGTATGAATGAGGCCGACATTCCTAATATTGCATTTCAAACTCATGGGGTCCACTATGATTTTTTGGTCATGCCATTTGGCTTGCGTAATGCTCCCTCCACTTTCGAAATCCTCATGAATCATGTCTTTCGTCCTTTTCTCTGTCATTTTGTCTTAGTTTTCTTTGATGATATCCTCATCTATAGTCAAACCTGGACATCCCATATAGTTCATGTGGATCAAGTTCTACATCTACTCTCTCAGCACCAACTTTTCCTCAAACAATCTAAATGTGCTTTTGGAGTCTTGGAAGTCGAGTACTTGGGTCATCTTGTTGGCAAGGCAGGTGTCAGGGTGGATCCTAAAAAGATTGAAGCTATGTGGGATTGGCCTTTCCCAAAGGCTCTCAAAATCTTGTGTAGATTTCTGGGTTTAACAGGCTATTATCGCAAGTTTTTTAATAATTATGGAAAGATTTCGATGCCTCTCACTACTCTCCTTAAAAAAAAATCTTTCACTTTGACTCCCATAGATGCTCAGGCCTTTCAAACCTTGAAGGAGGCTATGTGCACCACTCCAGTCTTGGCCCTTCCTTATTTCACAAAGACATTTGTCCTAGAATGTGATTCTTTCGGGAGAGGAATTGGAGTAGTCCTTATGCAAGAGGATCGACCTTTGACCTTTACCAGCAAACAACTATTAGAGTGACATTTACGCAAATCAATATATGAAAAGGAAATGTTGGCTATTATGCATGCAGTGGATTTTTGGCACCCTTATCTATTGGGGCAGCGCTTCCAAATTAAGACAGATCATCAAAGCCTCAACTATTTTATGGAACAACGCCCTTCCTCCCTAGAGCAACAAAAATGGGTGACTAAGCTCTCTGGATATGATTATGAAATCATTTACAAGAAAGACAAAGACAATGTGGTTGTTAATGCACTTTCAAAAAAATATGAAGATGAAGGGTCCCTTTTTTCCCTCTCCTTCATTGTATCATATTCACTCCAAGTTGTTTTCCATGAATGGCTACACGATCCCAAAATTTCGCATCTGATCCAACAATTGCAGGCCAATTCTCCAATTTCCCCAGAGTATTCTTGGCATAATGATGAGATTTGCTACAAAGGTCATTTGTATTTAAGTAAATAGTCACAACCTAAATCCATGGTACTTTTTGAGCATCATGCTACACCCACAGCTGGGCACTTAGGGTTTACCAAAACCTATGACCAGGTCAAATGTTCTTTTTTCTGGGATGGTATGAAACAGGACGTTCGCAATTTTGTGGCAGAATGTGATGTCTGTCAACACAACAAGGGTGAAACAGTCAAAGATATTGGCACACTACAACCGCTTCTAATTCCACCTGCTATTTGGAGGGATATCTCTCTGGATTTTATTGTGGAATTACCTAAATCGAGCAATAAATCAATCATCATGGTGGTAGTTGATCATCTTTCCAAGTATGCTCACTTATGTGCTCTTCAACACCCATTTACAGCCTCCATTGTGACTTAAATTTTCATGGATCAGGTCTTCATTCTTCATGGCATGCCTCATTCTATTGTTTCTAATCGAGACCCCACTTTCACCAACAATTTTTAGTAAGAATTGTTCAAGCTACAAGGCACCCAATTGCATCTCAGCACAACTTATCATCCCTGGATGGATGGTCAAACTGAATTTGTCAACAGGTGTTTGGAAACATACTTGAGGTGTTTTGCATCGGAAAGGAAAAATTAGTGGGCTCAATGGTTACCACTAGTTGAATGGTGGTACAACACTTCTTACCATACAACTACCCACATGTCTCCTTTTGAAGAAGTATATGGAAAAAATCCACCTTCAGTTCTCTCATACCTGCTAGGTGTCTCGAAGGTCTAGGAAGTTGACCAAACACTTACAATTCAAGAGGCTATTCTTCATAGCCTCAAAGAGAATTTGGTCATGGCCCAAAATCACATGAAACAACAGGAAGATCAAGGTCGCTCTGAAATTCAATTTGCAGAAGGAGACCAGGTGTTTCTTTGACTACAACCTTATAAGAAACATACCCTCAAGGATGACCATTGTCAAAAATTGGTGCCAAAATGTTATTGTCCTTATATCGTTCTCAAGCGTGTGGGACAGGTGGCCTATCAATTATCTTTTCCCAGACATTCTAAGCTCCATCCTATTTTTCATGTTTCCTTCTTAAAGAAGGTGATTGGAACTAAGTGCCAAACTCAAACCAACCTTCCTGAGTTGGATGACGAAGGCTCCATCTAATTACAACCACAAGCAGTTTTAGACCAGCGTGAGCGTTGTCTGCATCAGCGCACCATCAAGGAAGTGTTATTCTAGTGGAAAGATACAACTCCAACAGATTCCACCTGGGAACCAACGACCATTTTGCAATAATTTCCTCATCTCAAGCCTTGAGGACAAGGATATTTTTAAGGGGGGGACATGTTAGGTACCTAATATCCCTAACCCCTCACGTAGGTAGAATAATATATTTCCATGTAATAAAGGCCAATATTAATAAGGCCTAGCAATAAGGAAGAATAAATCAAATGTAAGAAGACCTAATAGAAGCTTCACTTCTAGAAGGATCTTTCTCTAGATTGTTCTTTTGGGATATACATATTTAGTATAAATAGGAGTATATGGTGTTGCACCTCCTTCGTCACCTTGGTGAGCAGAATCGAGGTGCTTGCATGCCCAGTTGGGTTTGCTGAGCAAGACAGTTGTCGAGAAAAGAGTTAGAGAAAGAAAAACAAAACTATAACTAAGAATTAGACTAATAGATGCAATAAGAATTAAAATCTGATGAGTGAGATTGTTGTGGGTGGGATTTTCAGTTTTGATCGGAAAAGCCACAGTGTAGTCATTAGATTGTCGACGTTTCGGATCCAGATCAGGATCCATCTTCAGGACAAAGATGCAATAAGAATTAAAATCATGAGCATAGGAAACAAAGAACAAAAAGACCCATGTCACCAATATTAGAGGTTGGTCTATTGATGAAATCAAAGCACCAAGAAGAAAGGGGACTATGAGTCCCTTCTTCCTCCAAGGGAAGGTTCTTGGACCCTCACAAGCTTGCTCTCCTTACAACAAAGAAAATGAGAATAGTGGTGAAAGAACTCTTTGCAAATCCACTCAATAGAGAGGTGGATTGCTCAATGAAATGGTGCCAATGTGTTCTTGTCAAGGATGGAGTCCTTAAAACAATCTAGGAAGCATAACATTGCTTTGAATTCCTTGAGAAAATGAGGTGCATTCATGGCTTTTTATAGCATTGCATTGGGTTATTGTGTAACTGCTTTGTAGTGTGAAAAGAGGCCATTTAGGGCATTATTAGGTCTTTGACCAGCCCACCATTCAGATCAAGCCTAGATTTGGAGGTCAAATCAGCTTGGGAGTTGAACCATAAGTGGTTGGGAGGCCAACCACATTCATAAATGCGTCGTTTAGCAGGTGTGCGGCTTTTTGCGCTATCAGTCACGCATTGTGCGTGTTAGCGATAATTCTTGTCTTAGGCTCGAGAGCATTCGGGTCTACAAGTTACACGAGAAGCGCCTGAGCGCAGCATGGAAAAATCTCGTTCTACGGCTTCCAATCAAATGAGCGGGTGAAATTACGTTGTCAACGGCTTGGATTTATCCATAAAAACAGATCGATGGTCATTGGGTTTTCGGAGCCGTTATGTTGCCCGAGGTTTAGCACGAAGGACAGCACCAACGGTTCAAAGTAAATTTGGATCGTCTGATCTCGTTGGGACAGATGGCAACCAGTCGACGTATCGAGGATCAGTGATTCAGGAGACAAGGAGTTGTCCGTTCATTGCATTTGAAATCGTCGATCAGCGAAGTTCCAAAAGCACCTTTGGCACCTAGCCCCGGGTCTCAGCCCCTGGTCACGTCAAGCGATCCTGGTAATGGAGGACATGCAGCGCAATAGTTGAGCCACGAGTGGGGCCATTCAGGATTTCAAGTTGGAAGCATCGAGGTCCTCCCAGTCGTCCATCCATCAATGAAACTTGGGCGCGTTGGACTTAAAGGGGGGTAAAATGCAAAGGAATGGGTTAAAAACCCACTTGTCCTAAGATCGGGATGAAAATGCATCTGTGTTTAAATAGAAATCAGATATAGATGGTAGGGATTAGAGAACCCAGATCAATGATGCACATTGGATTCCGGAGCCCCCCCGCCTTTCTACCTTTAGGCGGAGGGGGGGGATCCAGAATCGGGGGCGCACCTCTTCAACGACTGTGAATAGAGTGCCCAAATCAACGACGCACAAGGTGATTCCGGACCCCCCCACCTTTCTACCTTTAAGTGGAGGGGGGGGGGGTCTGGAATCGGGGACGCATCTCTTTGACGGTTGTGATTAGAACACCTGGATCAGCAGCGCACATTGTATTCTGGAGCCTTTTGTCTTTCTGCGTTTAACCAACTTGGGCCCCTTTTATGTCGTGTCATATTTTGTACCATCCTTCCCCTTGCCATCTATTCTCCTCCTAGCTGTGCGATGAGGCTCACTCCCTTTAGCCCTTCCTCATCCTCCTACATCTATCCACCTTCCCTCTTCTGGTCCATGTGGTCCCTCCCCCCATCTCATCATCCACTCACCTTCCAAGCTTCCTCGTCCCCTGCCATGTGTCCCGCTCCCTTCCATGACAGCCTTGTGCTACCGCACCCATTCTTAGACCCTCTTATCTTCTGCCACCTCATCACCTCTCATCTCACCCTCATAGTATTAATGCCATCACCTCCATTTCCCCTCCTAGGTTAAGCGTGCCAGTTCCTCCACGCCTTATCCATCAGACTGTCCAACTTTCCAGGTGGCAGCACGAGGGGTCTTCCATATCCCAGAGGGCAGAGTTGACCGAGGTCATTCCCAATCCCAAGGAAGAAGTTATTATTGCCGAGAAGGTGGTTGAACATCGTCTCCTTCCATAAATAGAAGTCCAGGAAAGGACCAAGCGTACAAGCAGACTGGTAGTCCTTCCTGACAAAGATTGTGTCTGTCAAACCACTGCAGGACAGTCAGGAGTCCCATTGCGTCTGTCATAAGTGCACGATCATCCAGAGTCTGCATGCGCAGACTGTCAGAAGACATGCAGACGCAATGTGTTTATTGCAAAATCTCGATTTTGTTGTTGTTGTTATTTCAAGTATATGTAGGCGTTTTCGCCATTTTGGTATCTATCGATGGTTGAGAAAAGCTCTCGGTTGTAAAGATTTAATGAATCACTGTTATCTCTGGTTATGTATGAACTCTTGAGACTTCTTGCCTTATGAATGTCAATTTCTTTCATGTCTTTGTTCAAACTTTGTTAGAGCAGCTCGGAATTGGAGAATCCAGTCGAGTTGTAGTTGTTATAGGATGATGTAGAGTTTGATCACTGTAACAGTTGCACTGTCTCTAACCAGTCCTTGTAATTTTCCTAACACTAAATGACTTGGAATTGGAGAATCCAGTCAAGTCCCCTTTTCAGTATCTTGAAGCCCTGAACCAGAGGATCTCGCATTTGGGGTTTTTCCTCTACGAATTACTGAAAGCCTCTTGCCTGAAGTAGTGTGTTCACTCTTCTTATCAAGTCTTCCACCTGTTCACCTTTTAATCAACCTGCTAACTGAAGTTAGATCAAGACCTCCTCTGTTTCTCACGTGCCAGACACAGTCTATGAGTTAGAGTAATATCTTCCTGAGTCTCTATCCATTTGATCACCTATTAAAAACCACCGTGACATAAAACTGATGGGCGTCGGGCTCTGCTCCTGCAAGCAATCCAGGAGTGACTTCCGTCGCCAACATTTATGGTGTCGTTGTTGGGGACAAAGTTGAAGATTTTCCCTGGGAAGAACAACATTGAGCCTATGATTCTGAAGGTGCATCAGACATCAGAGCCCTTAAAGATTTCTACTGTGCACCTGGCGACTCCACTGTGGCGACTCCATTGTTTCCACATCGTTGTTTCAGCTATGACTACTGTTAGCACACCTGAAATCTGACCCTAAGGAGCTTTCTTGAGAAGGTTTCAGCAGTTGCTTTCTCAGCCTGAGAAGCTTCCTGGGGTAACGACAATGTTAAGATCTGGCCTTTGATGGTGAACAAGGACCAGACACACTTGAAGTTGTGCATCTTTCACCTGGCGAATCCATGATTCGAAGATCGATTGGCGACTCCACTGGTTTGATATGGAGAAAATTCTGGCTCAAACGTTTGCTTTCTGTGACTTTTCTCAGATAGTTGGTTTTCCTAATGCACTTCCTGATAGAGACCAATGGGAAGATTTCCTCCCGGAATTTCATGCAGCAAGTTGGGAGGAACCAGCTGATCATTTACTAGACTTCCATGAGGCTATTCACCGACACAATATCACGCATGAGGATGTCTGGATTAAGCTCTTCAGGTATTCATTGAAGGGAGCTGCTCTTGAATGGTGTCGGTCTCTTCCCGCCGCAAGCATCCACTCTTTAGCAAGTTTTCATACAGCTTTCAATTCATTTTGTAAAGACTACTATGCAGTTGTTCACTTGTTTGAAAGTTGTTGTGAAGAGTTTTCTTCACTTCATGAAGCCTCTGTTGGCCCTGAAGACCATGTCCATGATAAAGCCTTTACTGTGGAGGAAAGCATTTGCCATGAAAAAATAGAGGTGTTGAATGATATTAATTGTGTTAGCTCTAGAACGGAAGCATCTGAGATCATATCATATGCCTCTATTATTTTAGATGTTCATAATGATCAACATGCCTCTGGTGGAAGTTGTGAGCTTATAGAGAAAATGTGGTCTGTGGTAGATGACTCACTTGGATATCGGGTTGAAGCAGATGTTCCTAGTAGCTCTGCTCATGATGGCAAAGACCCTCTCTTTTTAAAAAAGGGGTTAGTTGTGGAAGAGGTTTCTTCTCTTTTCCCCCAAGGGGTTTCTCACAATATATTTTTACCTGGGATTAAAGAGAAAAGGATTATGTATGAGTAGCCAGAAGCAGCAGGTCCCACTGTCCCTGAAATAGAAATTTTCGATGGGATCACTGTTTTGGAGGAGGGGCAGATCAATGAAGAACAACCCCTCTTTGATGTATATTATAGTGATAATGAGCAACAAGCTTATCCTACATTTGATCACTATAAATATACTTAAGAGCCAGTCAGCCAACAGAACCACCCCATGGTCCCTATTTATGATGAATACGAATCGGACTTGGAGGAGAGACAACAAGAAGAGGAAAAAGAACCAGAGGGGCAGTATGCCCTTCGTTCAGAGCCAGTCAGTGAGCAGCCACCACCTGAGATCAGTGGGCCTACTTCAGTTATTCACCCGCCTATGGATATCAGAGACATTCGGTCACGTGGGAATAACTGTGTAGCAGAAGAGGTTGTATTTCGCTAATTCCTTGGAAATGGCCACTCATTCGATGACCCTGTCAGCAAATACATGGAGTGGCATTTCCCCTATGCCTTGGAGCCGCCCTATTTCATCTCAACTCCAGCCTGTAAGGAGGAGTTGATGAGTGTAACAGTTCTGTTGTCACGGCTACACCATCTACTGATGATCATCGATAGAAGGAAGGGGCTTCTATCCAGGAAGCTGTTTGGATGGCTATGCTGGAAGTTTTCTTTCACCTAGCCCATGTAAAATATTTTATTAGCATTAGGACTATATATAAATAAGCTCCTTTAGGCATGTAGCTTTATTTTGTTACTTTTATTTTTCGGCCTGTATTTTCAGCAATGGGATGCTTTGAGCATGACTCCATAGCCCAACAGCAAGGAACTGAAGATGTAGAATGAGTTCTTAGAGCATCACAGGGATGACTCTATCCCCCATGGAGCCTAATGTTAGCGATAATTCTTGTCTTGGGCTCGAGAGCATTCGGGACTGCAAGTTACACGAGAAGCGCCCGAGCGCAGCATGGAAAAATATCGTTTTACGGCTTCCAATCAAATGAGCTGGTGAAATTACGTTGTCAATGGCCCGGATTCATCCATAAAAACAGATCGATGGTCATCGGGTTTTCGGGGCCGTTAAGTTGCCCGGGGTTTAGCATGAAGGACAGCGCCAACGGTTCAAATTAAATTTGGATCGTTCAATCTTGTTGGTACATGTGGCAACGAGTCGGCGTATCGGGGATCGATGATTCGGGAGACAAGGAGTTGTCCGTTCATTGAATTTGAAATCGTTGATCAGCGAAGTTCCAAAAGCACCTTTGGCGCCTAGCCCCAGGTCTCAGCCCCTGGTCACGTCAAGCGAGCCTGGTAATGGAGGACACGCAGCGCAATATCTGAGCCACGAGTGGGGCCATTCGGGATTTTCACGTTGGAAGCACCGAGGTCCTCCCAGTCGTCCATCCATCGATGAAACTTGGGCGCGTTGGACTTAAAGGGGGGTAAAATGCAAAGGAATGGGTTAAAAACCCACTTGTTCTAAGATCGGGATGAAAATGCGTCTGTGTTTAAATAGAAATCAGATTTGGATGGCAGGGATTAGAGTGCCCAGATCAACAACGCACATTGGATTCCGGAGCCCCCCCGCCTTTCTACCTTTAGGCAGAGGGGGGGGGGTCTGGAATCGGGGGCGCACCTCTTCAACAACTGTGATTAGAGCGACTAGATCAATAGCACGCAAGGTGATTCCAGACCCCCCCCCGCCTTTCTACCTTTAAGTGGAGGGGGGGGATCTGGAATCGGGGACGCATCTCTCCGACGGCTGTGATTAGAGCACCTGGATCAGCGGCGCACATTGTATTCCGGAGCCTTTTGTCTTTCTGCGTTTAACCAATGTGGGCCCCTTTTCTATCGTGTCATCTTTTGTACCATCCTTCCCCTTGCCATCTGTTCTCCTCCTGGCCGTGCAATGAGGCTCGCTCCCTTTAGCCCTTCCTCATCCTCCGACATCTATCCACCTTCCCTCTTCTGGTCCATGTGGTCCCTCCCCCCATCTCATCATCCACTCACCTTCTGAGCTTCCTCGTCCCCTGCCATGTGTCCCACTCCCTTCCATGATAGCCTTGCACTACCGCACCCATTATTAGACCCTCTTATCTTCTACCACCTCATCACCTCTCATCTCACCCTCATAGTATTAACGCCATCACCTCCCTTTCCCCTCCCAAGTTAAGCATGCCAGTTCCTCCACGCCTTATCCATCATACTGTCCAACTATTCTAGGTGGCAGCGCGAGGGGTCTTCCATATCCCAGAGGGCAGAGTTGACCGAGGTCGTTCCCAATCCCAAGGAAGCAGTTATTATTGCCGAGAAGGTGGTTGAACGTCGTCTCCTTCCATAAATAGAAGGCTAGGAAAGGACCAAGAATACAAGCAGACTGGTAGTCCTTCCTGACAGAGATTGTGTCTGTCAAACCACTGCAAGACAGTCAGGAGTCCCATTGCGTCTGTCATAAGTGCACGATCATCCAAAGTCTGCATGCGCGGACTGTCAGAAGACATGCAGACACAATGTGTTTAATCCAACGTCTCGATTTTGTTGTTGTTGTTATTTCAAGTATATGTAGGCATTTTCGCCATTTTGGTATCTATCGATGGTTGAGCAAAGCTCCCGGTTGTAAAGCTTTAATGAAGCACTGTTATCTCTGGTTATGTATGAACTCTTGAGACTTCTTGCCTTATGAATGTCAATTTCTTTCATGTATTTGTTCAAACTGTGTTAGAGCAGCTCGAAATTGGAGAATCCAGTCGAGTTGTAGCTGTTATAGGATGATGTAGAGTTTGATCACTGTAACAGTCGCACTGTCTCTAACCAGTCCTTGTGATTTTCCTAACACTGAATGACTTGGAATTGGAGAATCCAGTCAAGTCCCCTTTTCAGTATCCCGAAGCCCTGAACCAGAGGATCTCGCATTCGGGGTTTTTCCTCTACGAATTACTGAAAGCCTCTTGCCTAAAGTAGTTTGTTCACTCTTCTTATCAAGTCTTCCACCTGTTCACCTTTTAATCAACCTGCTGACTGAAGTTAGATCAAGACCTCTTTTGTTTCTCACGTGCCAGACACAGTCTCTGAGTTAGAGTAATATCTTCCTGAGTCTCTATCCATTTGATCACCTATTAAAAACCACCATGACATAAAACTGATGGGCGTCAGGCTCTGCTCCTGCAAGCAATCCAGGAGTGACTTCTTTCACCAACAGTGCGCATATGCATGCTTTCTACATTCCTATTCCACGCATGTGCGCGCGCACCTAATGTCTGCAAAGCGCTCTTCAATTTTTCACTACTTTGTATAGTTTTTTCCCTTTTTTGAATGCTGTGAGATTAATTTAGGGCCATGAATGACTTCATTACTATTTGACGATGTTGATTTCTTGTAACCATGTGCAGACAAAATTTTAGTGATAACAAATGCCCCCTGATGGGTGAGGTTAGGAGCAGACGTATAGCCGGAATCCATCAATGTTTCTTCTACTGAGAATGTTGTTGTAAGAGAGAGTAATGGTGTGAGTGTCTAGAGCGATCCGTTGGAGGGAAAAAGGAACCGATAGGACCCAACCTTCCATAAGGTGTGTAAAATATAAAACTGTGTACAAACGAGGCGGGCATGCCCCATGCTCATGTCATGTAACTCTGAAAAAGATGATGTAAGTGTTGATGTAGATAACTACAGCACCCTCGGGGACGGTTGTGATAAAGGCAAAAGACAATTTTGTAAATGAACATACTCTGAATAGTAGGCTGTGATCGTGGTAATAAGTAGCAATGATTATGTAGGCATTGATAGCCCAACCAAGTTCAGAGGTCTTTGGCAAATGAGAGAAATAACTGCAATAGTCGCAAAGTAAGACCCACCGTAACATGAGAAAGTGTTGGTGTCAAATGTTATGGGGGCCAACGATAGCAGGGAGCAATGGTGTTTCACCCTGTGCCGTCCGAGATCTCTCATTGAATGGAGAATGAGAATCAAGATATTGTTGCCCTTCTGGAAAATTGTGCTGATGTCGACAAAAGGGGAACGCGACTCCCAGAAGCAAAGGGCTTCATGGAATCTACTGAGGTGAGGAAGTGGCAGAGGTACATGGACGAAGTTAAGAAGTGGGAAGACTCAAGACTGCCCTTGGTTGGAGTATGCATGAGATAAAAAGTGGCCACAACCGTGTAACAAGGTCGAGTGTCAGGGAGACGACAAGACCGGGGATAAGTTGTGCCAGAGGTGGGACAAAGTGAACAAATGAAGAGGGTGGAGGTAAGTGACCTGTGGGGTACTCTAAAGATATAGACGATGCCGGCAAGGGTAGATGATAAGTAATGCTCCAACCAAGGGTGACATGGGTTGTGTTTGGCCAAAAGGAGGGAAGCAGGTCACCAAAGGTGACGACAAAATGAAATAACTGGAAATAAAGGTGTTTGTACAATAAATAATGAATAATTTGGGGAGAAATGTACAAATACAGAAACGGGTGCCCCAGTGTGATATGGGTGGCCCACGGAGGGCAGAATTTTCTTGGAAAACTGATGGAGGGTGGGAGCCCCATTGGTGAGTTTCCGTATGAGGTAGGTGAAATGAAGGTAGGTTTGCAGATGGGCAAACTGATTGTGGATGAAATGGAGGGTTCGTGATACTGCGGAGGTGCAGGTAAAAAAGAGAACCATAAAGAGATAATCTGGGAGTCCGTGTGGGATAGCTATCAAAATGAGGAGAAGGAGTATGTGGTTGATTCACGACATGATGAAAGACTATCGGGACTCCCATCCCTAAAGGGTAATGAAGAACAGCATGAGTGTCAAAAGTGTCAAAAGGTGCTATGAATGGGACAACTCATGTGGGTAAGAATGCTACCAGGTAACAGTACCGAAGATGCAAAATGGTGTGGGTACTGCAGAGCCGGGAATGGGGATCCTAGAGGTAAACATCAGAGGGTGTGACTGGAAATGAAGGTGCAATACAAGGGGAAAGACTATATGCCAGTGCTGAGTATATACCTGAAGGGGTTGTGCCGATAGATGATGAGCAAGTACCTACACACATGAAAACCAAATACCCAAAGTGAACAATATCTGAAGAGAATCAAAGATATGAGCATGTATTTGATAAATGTGACTATGTGTGTGTGTACCTGACCATGATATGAAAAAAAAGGCACCCCGGGGGCTCAGGATGAAAAGCGACCCAGGGACTGCTGTGATGTAGGTGACGGGATGTTGATCTCGTGGCTGTAGATGGATTGAAAAATGGACACCGTGGGCTCCCGGAATGGTGAGTGGAAGTTTGACAAAAGGCCTATATATAGTTGTAGGGCCCACATTGCCACCTCATTTGTACCTGCTGCAATAGTGACTGGACAAGAAGTTTTCAGCGAAGATTTGGAGATTCGGGGAGGACGAGGCAGTCGATTGAGGATCTGTGAGTATCAGGTTAGTGGTCTGATCATCCTGCATAGAAATAGGTTTTCAATTTTTGGGCAGGGGCTGTACGGAGGGTTGTACAAAGGTATTTAGAGGATATGGGCCCCACATGCATGGGTGATTCGGTGATAGGTGCACATACGTGCGCGCTTGCCCACCGGATATACGTGCATGGGGGCGCGGTAGAGGGGTTTTAAGGCACGCTCGAAGGGCGCGCCTGTGAGTTGAACAGGAACGCACCTCAATGCGCTTGTATGGTGAACAGGCACGCATAGGGGCACGCCTGTGAAACAAACAGGTGCGCACGGATGCGCACCTGTGTAGTGAACAGGCGTGCATGTGTGCACGCCTGTGGGTAACAAAACCATGCCTAGGAGGCAAGGTTGGGGTGTAAAAAAATGAGTCTTTTGATGTTTGGATGGTTGTTTGAGCTGACAGAGGGCTCTATGTTGTCTGCAGGTGGATGGTGGTGACGATGCCAGTGTGGTGGTGAGAGCAAGACTGGGCCCAGTTACGAGATGCCGTGGCCATTGAGGAGCCCGTTGTTCGTGTGACTTTGGCAACCTGTGGGTTGCTAAAGTTCTTTGAGTGCCCGTTAATACGGGCATAGGAGTATTTATTACAGTTCCTGATCCAAATGTGGAGTTCGGAGCTGCACTGCTTCCTCGTGCGAGGAGAGAAGATCCCCTTCACTGCGGTGGAGGATGTATATTTTTTGACTGGGCTCCCCTTTTGGAGAACGCCCCTACCGGCGGAGCCGGTGTTTCCCAGGACTATTTTGCTGGCCGAGATTGGCCAGAGATACTGTTTAGGTTGGGACTTTATGTCTGAGACTTTGGTGAGTATCGTGGCTATAGATTCCCTGGCGCATCGTTGTATTGCAGCGATGATTGTGCGGGTGTATGGGTCACTGGCGACCCAGCGGATTAGTGGTAGCTAGCTGTTGGTGCTGGAGAGAGTGTTGGTTGGCGAGCGTTTCACTTGGGGGTTGATGCTGCATGCGAGGATGGTGGCACAGTTGGACCATTGTCGGTCCACTGGTGGAGGGGAGTTTGCTTTCGGGTCTATCCTAGTGGCCTAGTTTTTAGAGAGGGTGCCGATGTTGCACTCAATGATTCTACTGGAGATGACGGGGGCTCGAGAGTCGTGGTTGAGGCAGTGGTCGACTGTTTTGCTCTGTCACGGTGGTGGCGAAGGTGGCCACTTCTTTTCAGCAAAGGCGGCACAGGTATGGCACCAAATGCCGCAGGTGATACTTTGGTACCCCTATGCTGGGGTGGAATTTCGGTGTGACCCGGACATGGTGCTACCTCCAGGGGAGGTTTTTGACAATCGAGGTATGTTTAGTATTGGTGTGCATGTTTTGGTTTATGTTTTTTTTTTAGATAGCAGCCCATATGTATATGATATAGATGCTAATACTATCTGTTGTTTTTTCATGTGCAGATGTGGCACATCGCGGGCGCGAGATGGAGATGCAGAGAGTGTCGACTCGTCGAGAGCTGGAGAGATGATGACAGGGAGAGAGACGTCGGCGGGAGGATTCCACGGGGCAACCAGCTAAGCCAGAGAGGGCAGCGAGGAGGCACCGGTTCGATGACCCTGGTGCGGGGCCATCACATGCTCCTTCGGTGGCAGCCGGAGTGGATTTTGATGACATACACCGTCGTCTGGAGATGGTTTTGCAGGATGTGCTTGAGGGCATGTGGACGCGCATCCAAGATGAGAGTTTCCTGGAGCAGTGTGTGGGGGTACCGCCACCATGGCAGGCCATAGTGCGACAGGCAGTAGTGCTTGTTGCTATGACGAGTGGATGCCTGCCGCCAGGGCAGGAGGGTCCTGTAGGGGGTAGACCATCACCGCCTGAGGCAGGGGGTGGTGGGTCGCCACCGCCTGAGGGAGGAGCAGGTGGTGGGGCGATAGAGGCACCATGAGTGGTGCATGATGTATATTGTTTGTTGTATATAGGCTGGTGAGCCCATTTTTTGTATCGAGGTGCTGTATTGGCCTACGGATACATGTATTTTTGTATGTAAACGTTCGGATGACCTGATGGGCCTTTATATATATTGAGATAAAATCCTAACCTGTAGGTATTTGTGAAAGAGGCACGGATCCCGTACGCAGTACACATTGTTGAGCTGGAGAACGACTATATGAGAGTCGAGGAAGATGCTAAGGTGACGAATATGATGATGTTGGGTGTCGGCCAAGAGGCCAATGACCGCAATGTATTCGGCTTGGTTGTTGGTTGCTGACCCCAAACATATGCCGCTTGAATGAAGCATATCATGTGAGGGGGTATAAAGATCCCAAGCAATCGAAGCGAGATTTTGTGTCCAACGGCTAGCACCATCGGCATAACCGATGTGGTAGGATGGTGGAGGAAGCATCTGTCAAAAGCACAAAGGATAGTTTAGATGTGAGGGAAGGAGAAAAAAGATTAAAAACGCTAAAAAAAGAAATAACCTAAAGTAGAATGACTGCGTTTAATCATAAAATTTCTTGAGATACAACCCATTGATGGGTTCCTTAAGAGAGAGGCCTTCGGGGGAGGCCAGGATGTATGCACCTTTGGTGAGGCAATGTTGGATAATGTAAGGGCCATGCCAAAGTGATTCGAATTTGTCGTGTCCAAAGGTATCATGAGCGATATCATAAGCCAGGACGAGGTCGCCTTCGCGGAATGATCGAAGATTGACATGGCGATCAAAGGTAGCCTTGGATCTTTTTTTAGCTGCCTCATTCAGCAAGCGCTGCTCCATTGGAGCAGTGTCAAGTAATAGCTCAATTATGGTGCGTAAGGTGGGAATTTCGCACTCGATGGGAATAGTTGCCTCGACTCCATGGACTAAATGGAATGGTGTGAAACCAGTAGCGGTTTTCACCACCGTTCGATAAGCCCATAGCGTAGAAAATAACATATGATGCCAATTGGTTTTATGTTTATTAACCGTGCCCTGTAACATGGTCTTGAGGACTTTGTTAACTGCCTCGACCTGTCCATTTGACTGAGGGTAATATGGTGAGGCAAAATTGTGAGAGAAGCCTAACCGAGATGACAGTTCGACGAAGATCTCATTCTTGAAGTGTTTCCCATGGTTGGAAACGAGTTGGAGGGGTACTCCAAAACGTGATATGACGTGGTTAAAGAAAAAACGCGTTGCAGTGTCAACGGTGTTGTTGAAAGTGGGCATATATTCGGCCCATTTGGTGAAGTAATCAACGATGACAACAATGTATTTGTGACCATTGTTGGAGGGGGGATTACAAGTCATAAATTCGATGCCCCATTTACAAAAAGGGTCGGCAGTAATGACAGGGTGAAGAAGAGCAAGGGGAGCTTGGGCTTTGTTGGCGTAGAGCTGACATTGCTCACATCGTTTCACGACATGAATGCAATCATGAAATAAGGTAGGCCAAAAGTAACCAGCTCGGATAATCTTTTGAGCGGTGGATATACCCGAAAGATGGCCCCCACATGCGCCGTTGTGGCAGCCGTTTAAGACTCTGTCGGCCTCGTCAATGGTCAGGCATCGACGAAGAATGGTGTCGACACCCCACCAATATAGGATGTCTCCGATGAGGAGGTAGTGGGGGGCCTGATGGAAAATATGTCGACAATCATCTCGTGAAAGGTGGTTACCAAACTTTTGAGTTCGTAGGTAGACTAGAAGGTCACCATACCAAGGATCATCCGAAGTGATGTAAAAGAGATGTTCGTCTAGAAAGTCGGTATTGACGGGGGTACTGATGGTATCAGAGGGGAGGGCCGTGACAAGTTCAGTGAGAATGAGGGCCTTCTTACTCTTAGGTGTTGAGAACTCGAGGTCGTACTCCTGAAGGATAATGATCCATCGAGTGAATTTGTCATTAAATTGGTGACGGTTAAGCAAGTACTGCATAGGGTTGGAATCTACGATGACCTTGGTGGTGCGAAGTAGAATGTAATGGCGCAATTTCTGGACTGTGAGGACAACTGCAAGAGCAAGTTTCTCTTCATGTTTATACTTCAAGGGTGGTCCTGAGAGGTTCTTACTAACGTAATAAATGATGTGTTCACGATTGTCATCTCCTAGCTGGACAAGGACGTCAGCAACTGATACAGCTGATGCTGATACGTAGAGGATGTAGTCGCGATTATAGTCAGGTGCACTAATTAAAGGTACATTTGAAAGTGTTGCTTTGAGATCATCAAATGACTGTTGGGCATGGTCGTCCCAGTGAAAAGGGATGTCGTGACATAGTAAGCAGAGGAAACCATGTGCGTGTATGGCGTAATCGGGGACAAAGCGTCTAAGAAAGTTAGCTTTTCCCTGTAGACTCTGAAGTTGTCGTAAATTTCGGGGAGGTGGAATTTCGGTGATAGCTTGGACTTTGAGGGGGTCTACGGTAATACCGCTTTGGGAAACAATAAAACCGAGGAGGCGCCCTGCGGTGACACAAAACACACACTTGAGAGGATTCAAGCGGATGTTGTACTGACGACACCATTGAAAAATGATTCGTAAATCATCTAGATGTTGGGTGTGTTTCTTGGATCAAGCTCTGAGGTCGTCCAAGTAAGCGAGGATGATATTAGCCAAATCGTGAAAGATGTATGTCATTGCCTGCTGGAAGGTTGCGCCGTCATTTTTTAAGTCGAAAGGCATGACACGATATGCAAAAGTACTCCACGGGGTAATGAATGTGGTTTTATACTGATCAGCTGGGTGGATTTGTATTTGGTTATAGCCAGAAAATCCATCCATAAAGGAGAGAACCTCGTGGTCGACGCAGTCGTCGATAATTTGATCGATGAAAAGCATTGGAAAGTTGTCTTTGGGACATGCATTATTAAGATCACAAAAGTCTATGTTAATGTGGATAGTGCCTTGTTTTTTTTCGATGGGTACAGGGTTGGAAACCCATGAAGTATAAGCGATGGGGTAAATAAACTCGGCAGCGCGTAATTTGTCAATTTCGGCTTTGATAGCCGTGGCTTTGGATGGGTGTAGTGGTCGTTGTTTTTGGCGAACTGGTGTGATGTTAGGCCAGGTGTAGATTTGATGCTCGACAATAGAGGGATCGAGGCCAGGCATTTTCATGTATGACCAGGCAAAAATATCCCTATATTCCTGAAAGAGGGCTTTATATGCAGCGATTTCCTGAGGAGTGCAAGCAGCTCCAATGATGATTTCTTCGACGATGCCATTTTTAATGGAAATGTCGATTTTGATGGTGGGGGAAATGTTGGCCATATTACCTTCTTCAAAAGCATCAGGGGAAGAAATGGGATTGTTGAACCAATTGATAGGCCTTGACGGGATAAAATATTTGGTTTCGACTGCGTAAATGGGGTTTTGGTTAGGAGGCATGAGGGTTTCCTGTGGAGAGAAGAGTGCACGGTGATGTAGCGTGTCCTAGGGAGAGTCTGGGTGGTTTATCTCTTCCAGTATTTCCTTGTCGCATTGGAAACGACAGGAATACAAGGGATCATGAGGAGTGATCTCGGTGATAGTGTGGTTTCCCCCTGATGGAGAAATAGAGAGAGCAATGCTAGGAGATGGTGAGGGTTCACTCGACATAAACCATATATTGAAGTACTGAGGGGTACCCGTGGTGGTTGGGTGGAGAGTGTCCGTAGGGGAATGAGCAGGAGAGTTGGGTGGGTTGTGGGGTAAATCCTCAAATACGTCATCTAAGAACCATGGAGGCATTGGGAGTGCCTTGGGTTTGGGAGAAATGACATGAAGATCCTCTAGTGACGAGGTAATGTCAATTATTGCCTCTGCGGATCGATGAAGCAGGGCCAATTGACGTTGCCTATATTCAAGAAGCATAGGACACTGGTATGTAAAGTGAGCTAATGAATCGTAGAGAGAGCAAGGGCATCTCATACATTCATTGACTAAAGTGGTGACATAACGAATGTCAGTGATATTTGTTGAGGAGGACGTAGCAGGGTTGGGGTTGTTCTGGAAGTTCTAGCGTACGGCGGCTAATGTCTGCCGAAAGCGTGGTAGTGTTGGGAAATGATGGGTATAATGGCCATACTCTGAATAGATAGCACAAGCATATTTGATCCTCAACCCTTTACTACTGGAGGGGTGGGTGGTAGTGGTGGGACTAGCAGTAGTGGAGGGTGTTGTGGGAGTTTGATTGAGGGGGATCAAATTCTGTAATTCAGGTAGTGATGGACAATTGTTGGTTTGGTGGCCCTCTTTCTCACATAGTGCACAAAGGGGTGGGATGCGTGGAGGAAGTGGAGTGGTGGGCTCC
>ML792570.1:582577-611883 GCA_009831015.1 Picea engelmannii
TCCCTATTTGACAACCTCTATGTTTTGACAATGTGAGAACCAGATAACAGGGAGTTATTTGGATGCCTATCCCCGAAATCCTACCTAGACTAAAAAATTTCTTTTGGCACCTCCGGTGGAGGAAAACTTAGTGAGTTTTTAGAAAGATTTTAGATGTAGTTGTTTTGGGAGGTTGGGGGTGAAAACTCGTTGATTAAAAATGGGAGTGGATAATTCTATCATGAAAAGATGGGGGTTTTTCGGAATCCTTTTTTGGAGGAAACTTACTTAGACCGCCACGTTTCAAAAAGAAGCTATGTGAGTAATAAGTGACTTTTGTGTGTGAGTGAAAGTGTGCCAATTTTTAGTGAATTAGATGTGACCTTGTTGCATGTGGACTTTGCTTGGTCCTTACAAGAGTTTGATTACCTAATTAACTAAGTGCCTTTGGTACAACCTTGCGTAATTCAAAAGCCCTAGGAAACTAGCATGTGGACATGTGGGTCCATTACTATCCTTTAACTCCCTATTGTGATGTAATCTAAGAAAAGCTTGAAAATATCCTAGATTGAACATGTGGGCATGTATGGGCCCGTTACCAACCTTTAAACTTCCCTAGTGTTTTGATCTAAGAAAGCAAAATTTCAAACACTATCCTATCTTTGTAGCATGTGGGCATGTATGGGCCCGTTACAATATTATGATGTGTTTGAACAAGAAAACTAAGAGGGGTCCCAAGAAGGGTTTTTGTCCTCTCCTAAAGGTTTTAAACTTTGTTAAGGGAGATGAGATTGTTTCACAATCGTTTTCTGATTCTCAAGGTTGCTTGAAGGCATGAGAGAAGAGCATACTAAGCGATTTTAATTCAACTTCTAGTCCCGATGTAAGTTTATATGTGATTAAAAAAAAATTCCACCTTATCTTGTAAGTCAAAACAAGCCATCCATGTGGCCAAAAAGCAAAGAAGGGAAAATGATTTTTATCCTCCTAAGTGCCTATGTGTGTTTGACTAACCCCTTTATATTATGAGGGGACTAAGTGTGGTGTTGCTTTAAAAACATTCTTGACATCATTTTTAAGAAGGCAAATGGCCTTCCCCACATCCCAACAACTTACAATGTGAAATTTTGTTCAGATGCGCAGCCCCTAGTGAAGACAGAGGCACACAGAGTGCAGGTGTGCGAACAGAGATGGGTCTGAAAGCGCATGCGTTCATAGAAAGGTTGTCACTTAAGCGCATGCACGCACGATGCGCGTCTGTGGGGTAGAATACCCAAACACCTGTGACAAACGACCGAGAAAGAAAAATCCGGATGGATTTCTCTCAATTCTCCTTTGAATTGGATGGTTGGCAGGTCGGATTAGGCTGGTTAGTGTACCTGCAAGTTAAACAAACTAAAAGAAGAGCAAAATAAACCCAAATGAGGTAGGAATTTGATACATCGTCCCCAGTGGAGTCGCCAATCTGTTGCACCTCCTTCGTCACCTTGGTGAGAAGAATCGAGGTGCTTGCATGCCCAGTTGGGTCTGTTGAGCAAGACAGTTGTAGAGAAAAGAGTTAGAGAAATAAAAACAAAACTATCACTAAGAATTAGACTAATAGATGCAACAAGAATTAAAATCATGAGCATAGGAAACAAAGAACAAAAAGACCCATGTCACCAATATTAGAGGCTAGTCTATTGATGAAATCAAAGCACCAAGAAGAAAGGGGACTATGAGTCCCTTCTTCCTCCAAGGGAAGGTTCTTGGACCCTCACAAGCTTGCTCTCCTTACAACAAAGAAAATGAGAATAGTGGTGAAAGAACTCTTTGCAAATCCACTCAATGGAGAGGTGGATTTCTCAATGAAATGGTGCCAATGTGTTCTTGTCAAGGATAGAGTCCTTAAAACAATCTAGGCAGCATAACATTGCTTTGAATTCCTTGAGAAAATGAGGTGCATTCATGGCTTTTTATAGCATTGCATTGGGTTATTGTGTAACTGCTTTGTAGTGTGAAAAGAGGCCATTTAGGGCATTATTAGGTCTTTGACCAGCGCACCATTTGGATCCAACCCGGATTTGGAGGTCAAATCGGCTTGGGAGCTGAACCATAAGTGGTTGGGAGGCCGACCACATTCATAAATGCGTCGTTTAGCAGGTGCATGGCTTTTTGCGCTATCAGTCGCGCATCGTGCGCATATGCGCGCTTTCTACGTTCCTGTTCCGTGCATGTGCACGCGCGCCCAATGTCTGCAAAGCGCTCTTCAATTTTTCACTACTTTGTATAGTTTTTTCCCTATTTTGAATGATGTGAGATTAATTCAGGGCCATGAGTGACTTCATTACTGTTTGACGATGTTGATTTCTTGTAACCATGTGCGGACGAAATTTCAGTGATAACATATGGTATGAGAATTTTTGTCTTGGATATTATTGTAATATATCTTTGCTCTGCTGGAGGTTTCCCCCTCGAAGAGAAAAGTGAACATTGATATCACTAATCAAAGTGCTCTTTCTGGTGTTATTCTAGTGTTATTCTAGTGTTATTCTGGTATTATTCTGGCATTGTTTTGATTATATCATTTCTTCTCTACCATTTCTAGCTAAAATGTTTATGTTCTGCATACTATTTTATATCTAGAATACTACATTTTTCCAATCGCAACATTATTTATCATGACTTGGGCAACATGCTCCACACCTTCATTCGCCTTCACTTTCCTTCACTTGTTATGTCTTGCCTTGCCTTGCCTTGCCTTGCCTTGCCTTGCCTTGCCTTCACTTGCCTTGTCATTCCTTGTCATTCCTTTCCTTCACTTGCCATTCCTTGCCTTCACTTGCCATGCCTTGGCTTGGCTTGTCTTCACTTGCCTTGCAATGTCATTCTTACCTTCGATTGTCATTCATTGCCTTCACTTGCCATGCCATGCCTTCACTTGCCATGCCTTCACTTGCCTTGCCATGCCTTGTCTTTCCATGCTTTGCCTTGCCATGCCTTGTCATGTCATGCTTTGTCATGCCATGATGTGTCATGTCATGCCATGCCTTGCCTTTTCATGTCATGTCATGACATGCCTTACCTTGTCATGTCATTCCATGGCCTTGCCTTGTCATGCCATTCCTTCACTCATCATACCTTTCCATGCGTTTCCATGCCTTCACTTGCCTTGGCATGCCTTGCCTTGCCTTGCCTTTCCATTCCTTACCTTGCATCACCTTCACTTGCCTTGTCATGTCTTGTTTTTCCATGCCTTTCCATTTCATGCCTTCACTTGTCTTTCCTTGCCTTGCCTTGTCTTGCCTTCACTTGCCTTGGCTTTTCTTGCCTTCACTTGCCTTATCCTGTCTTGCCTTGCCTTTCCTTGACTTCACTTGCCTTGCCATGTCATTCCTTCACTTGCCTTGTTAACATAGTTATACTAAGTTATAATTATAGCTCAAAACTCATTTATGCTAAGCTACACAGTGGTGCACCCTTCATCTCCTTTATAGAATAGGAATACTTAGGGTTACAATGTATCTTAATTCTTGCAAGGGACAGCTCCATCTAGAAATTTCAAACCCTAACCCTAATCACCTTAAGTAGTGTACCTAACTACATGGATAGATGTATGAGAAATGGTGCACGCCCAACTTGAGAAGATTGCAACATGTGAATCCATGCACCTCCTAGGGACCTACACCCCCCTCGTAGAATATACAATCCACATGTAATGAACCCTACTATCCTAGGTATCTATCCCCTCATCTAACAATAGAACATCCATGCACAAGTAGAAGCAACATTGAATATAAATCAATTCCTAAGGATGGCTCATGCATGTTGTAGATGGCACATGCATGCCTACAACATGCATGAGCATCTAACACAATCTATAAAACAAGAACACCTCTTAGAATCTAAACTACTGTGCCTAAAACTTGTCACAATTATGCGCAAATCCTAAGGCAAACTGAATTTGTTATGCACTATACAGATCTATGAAAAACTATTGGCTTCACCATTTTGTAGGATAATACTAACCGGGCAACCAGGTAAAACTCTAAGAGTAACAAGGGAAGTAAGGGACCAAAATCACAAGGGGTGCACAAGAGATGTTTCCAATAAAAATATTATATAGAAAAGATAAAGAAATGTTTACATCCTTCTTCCATCACAATATTCATAGATATAGATTGCATTCATCGTCAATAAGATCTCATTTTCTTTACTCATCACCTCTTCATACATGTTCTTTTAATGCATTTGCAAATTAATGATTTATGTAGGAAATGAGACTTCTAGAGGTTAAACATAGGATTTGATACATTGAATAACTTCCCCAATGATTATAAATTAGTTATAATGTCAATTGCACATACCAGTAGTTGTGGTTTGTCCAAGAAGCTTCCACACAATGTGTATTGAATCGAGACATCATGGGTCACATGTGAATTTATAAAACAAGAACACCTCCTAAAAGGTAAACCAGAGAAGCAAGTGATGTGTTTTTCCCTTAAGAGCTTTGCCAAATCCACTACAAACTAAAGAAAAAATGGGAGGCCAAAATTCACTAGTTTGGAAACTACAATAGTGGAACAGAGAAACCAATGACACATTTTTTCCTTTAGGGTTTTGTTGGACCCTGCCACAAGTAAACAAATGAACTATATGCAAAAACACACTTTTGAAGGAGCTATATCAGCAAAACAAGTGATCTAGTGATGTGTTTTACCTTGAGTAAGTCTCGTGAAGCCTCAGACAAGCCAAAAAACACTCAAGAAGAGAAAATACAATAGTAGAAAAGTAGCAAGAGTGAAAAAATGACATGCCTTCACTTACCATGCCTTGCCTTGCCTTCACTTGTCTTGCCTTGTCTTGTCGTCACTTGCCTTGGATTGCCTTTCCTTGCCATGCCTTTCCTTGCCTTGCCTTGCCTTCATTTTCCTTGCAATGCCTTGCCTTGCCTTGCCATGCCATGCCTTCACTTGCCTTTCCATGTCTTGCCTTGCCATGCCTTGCCTTGCCATGCCATGCCATGCCTTGTCATGTCATGTCATGTGATTCCTTCACTTACCATGTATTGTCTTGTCTTGCCTTCACTTGCATTTCCATGCCTTTTTATGCCTTGTCATGCAATGTCGTCACTTATCATGACATGCCATGTTTTTCCAAGCCTTCACTTGCCATGCCTTGTCATGCCATGCCTTCACTTGCCTTGCCTTTCCATGCCTTCACTTTCCTTGCCTTGTCTACCCTTACAAATTGTTAAATTGTCAAACATATGTAAAAAGCATTGAGAAAAACCCTAGTGTCGGAGATACTCCAACAAACGGTTTTTCGTCAACGAAATGATAGCGTAGGGGCCCCACTAACTGAAACCCGGTGCTCCAGATCCAATGCAACTGATGATTCATACATATGAGTCCCAGTTTGAGTTTTATCATGAGTTACAACTCGCAATCCTCAAGTCATTCAGGGACATGTGGCCAACTTGGTCCATGGGGCATAAAATCCAAAACGAGCAGTATAAAGTAGTTATGTAAGCTCTCGCAAGTCAGTTTTCCAAAGGCCCACGTGACTAAACTAGCCAAAAAAACCTGACAGAGTGTTGTTTAAAATAGACCTCCTCTCCAAAAATTATACTATGCCTTATTGACCAAAACCCTAGTGCCATAGATACTCCAACAAACAGTTTTTTGATCGACGGAATGATAGCGGAAGGGCCCCACTAGCTGTGATCCGGATTATTTTCGGCACGAAATGAGAGTGGAGATATAATAAACAAATGCATAGAGATATCGAGGATATCCAATAATATAACAGAAATATATCAAAGATGCAACCATAAACACAGAGATACAGTAATACATGTTTTCTATTAATGAAAGAAATGTACAGAGACTGTAAAAATACAGAGTGAAAGACTCGCTAGAATGGTGGCAACTTATCTCTAAGAAGAGATGTGACGGTTACTCGCATTCGCAAGAATATGATTACAATGAGGCTCTAAAATCCTTTTTACAATAAAAAGGAATGCCAAAAATAGTAGACATCCAAAAACCTAACCCTAGGAGATGAAGCGCCAAAAGTCATGTGGGCCCTGTTTGGGTAAGTTAGTACATCAACTTCCCGGTGTCGTAAATTTTGCATATGATCTTCGTTTTAGGCGCATGATAGCACATTGGAAAGGTATCGTTGAGGATATTCATTTTGGGGGATCAATCATGCCTTTGGCTATCATTTAGAAACTCGATCCCGAAAAACCTTCATTAAGGCCCTCAAAATGGCCCCAGAAGTTAAAAACTGTTAAAAATAGTAAATTGCCAAAATTGCCAGAAAATTGTATTGAGACAGTCGGAAAAGGTGGGTGGCCACCGATATCCACCTATATCAATCCTCCCTCATTAGGAAGCAATGGTCTCCATTGCGTTGATTTCTCGAGGGAGAGGGAAAAGCATTTGTTGAATCTGCATCTTGGTGAGTTGCTTGCCTTGCTGGAGACATCGTGTTGCTCAGTTTGTGGAAGTCTGTCACGAACCTATTGAGGCTGAAGTTGTTCAACAAGTCAAGCTACATGAGAGGATGGTGTGCAAAAGTAATATTCGTGCTTTTTTGCAAACTTGTCGACCTACTTATGTTGGATAGAGGGTGCTTGGGGCAAGGCTGTAGTGGTTGCAGTATGTTTTTGTTCATCTTTTGAACAAATTGTGAAGAAGCTAAATTTTTTAGTAAGAGATACTACCTTGCGACACTTTTTAGGTGGGACAGTAGTCAGAACTACCTCTAGTATTTTGTAGAGATGACCCCCTGAGAAACAATGACACTGCGGGGTCGAGACTCATAAACAACATGGCCCTTCCACATATATGGTTGGCCCAAGAGAACATCACAGATATCCAGTGGGGCAACATCACATAATACCTCATCCTTGAAGGGTTGGATGGCATATGACAATAGACACTGTCGGCTAACAAGAAGATCTCGTCCTTGGCGAAGCCACCCGATGTTGTATGGTTGTGGGTGTAATGTTGTCGACAATCCCAACTATTTGACGACCTTTATTGAAATTAATTTCTTCTAGCTTCCGCTATGAACAATAAAATGCAGTGGGGTACCCTTCACCCACATCTGTAAATGAAAACGGTGCTCCCCCTCTTCAGGATCTGTTGGTTCTTCTGGTTGAATTGTTGCGTTCGCGACAACAGCAGTGGGGTCTACGTCGATGATCTGTCTGTTACCATTATTTTCATAATCAAATTCTGAATCAGGGTTCGACTCCTTGTCTTTGATCTCCGCCACCAATGACTATTTTGAGCGACATTCATCAGTGTTGTCCCAGGGACTTCTGTGGAAATCACACCATTTTCTGGTGTCCTTCTTTGTCTTCCTGTGACCCTTCTTTTCCTGTGGCTTGGACTACTTTTCAAGAGACTGTTTGTTAGGTTCATCTTTGTCATACTTTGGTTGTTGCATATTTTCATACCTGAACTCCCGTTTGTTCTAGTGCTTAAATTTCTACTCAATTTTAACAACATATCGATAAGAAGCACCGAGTGATAAGATGTCCAGAAAATCCATTTCATCTTGGATGTATCTGTGTAAAACTCCATGGTATTTAAGACCCAAATTTCGTTCGAATTCTTTGATACCCAGCTTGGTGCGCAAGGTATGGAAGGTATTGGTGAACTCCAAAACTGCTTGGCCCCTCTCTTGTCGTAGTGTGGTCCATATCATGCACTAGTCCTCATAGTTTCCAATAGGGTAATACTGTTCCTTTACCGCATCCACAAAAAAATCCCAAGTGGGCTCGGCCCCATATATTCCAGACTCCTCTATGGAGCTCTGCTCCCAGTCAGTTTCCCACCAATGTTTGACATGGGGGATATCTTTAAGGAGTTCGAAGGTGATCTTTTCTCTGCCGAAAAAATTGTGAATATAGAAATAACCTTCTAGCTGGTTTAACCATTTGTCTAGGGCTTCTGCATCTATCTTTCCTTCAAAGACAGGAATATCAAAATTAACTTGTACCTTGGAAGGAAAGGTGCTTCCAAAGTGGTTGTTTGATGAAGATGTTTCTGTTGCTATCGACAAGCGTTGAAGGATGTGGGAAAAATTCTCCATCATTTCATCCCTCTGTCGCATGAGAGCTTGCTCAAGCAACAGATTTATAGGATCATTTATTCCGTCGTTTTTCTTTTCTTCCACCATGGAGGGTTTCTTGGGTGTGCGAGAGTGATTTTCTTCAAGAGAGACAAGCTCGAGACCCAACTTTCTATACTCGGACCTTGTCGAGGACATGCACTGAAAAACGATCAAGAGCAACCTCCTCTGATACCACTGATCCGGATTATTTTCAGCACGAAATGAGAGCGGAGATATAATAAATAAATGCACAAAGATAGCACAGATATCCAATAATATAACAGAAATGTATCAGAGATGCAACCATAAACACAGAGATACAGTAATACATGTTTTCTATTAATGAAATAAATGTACATAGACTGTAAAAATACAAAGTGAAAGACTCGCTAAAATGCTAGCAGTTTATCTCTGAGAAGAGATGTCATGGCTGCTCGCATTCGCAAAAAGATGATTACAATGAGGCTCTGACAGCCTTTTTACAATAAACGGGAATGCCAAAAACACTAGGCATCCAAAAACCAAACCCTAGGAGATGAAGCACCAAAAGTCATGTGGGCCCCGTTTGGGTAAGTTAATACATCAACTTCTCGGGGTCTTAACTTTTGCATACGATCTCCATTTTAGGCGTATGATAGCCCATTAAAAAGGTATCATCGAGGATATTAATTTTGGGGGCTCAATCATGCCTTCGACTATCATTGTGAAGCTCTATCCCGAAAAACCTTCATTTAATCCCTCAAAATGGCCCCAGAAAATAAAAACTGCTAAAAATAGTAAATTGTCAAAATTGTCAGAAAATTATTTTGAGCCAGTCGAAAAAGGTGGGTGGCCACTGATATCCACCTGGATCAATCCTACTTCCTTAGGAAGAAATGGTATCCATTGTGTTGTGTTCCCGGGGGAGAGGGAAAAGCGTTTGTTGAATCTGCATCTTGGTGAGTTGCTTGCCTTGCTGGAGACGTCGCGCTGCTCAGTTTGTGGAAGTCTATCATGAACCTATTGAGGATGAGGCTACAACAAGTCAAGCTACATGAGAGGACGGTGTGCAGAAGGAATCTTTGTGCTTTGTTGCAAACTTGTCGACCTGCTTTTGTTGGATAGAAGGTGTTTGGGGCGAGGCTGTAATGGTTGCAATTGCCTTTTGTTCATATTTTGAACAAATTGTGAAGAAACTAAATTTTGTAGTATGATATAATACCTTGCGACACTTTTTAGGTGGGACAGTAGTCGCAACTACCTCTGGTATTCTGTAGAGATGAACCCCTAGAGAAACAATGACATTGCGGGCTCGAGACTCATAAACAGCATGGCGCTTCCACATATATGGTTGACCCAAGAGAACATCATAGACATCCAGTGGGGCAACATCACATAATACCTCATCCTTGAAGGGATGGATGTCATATGAAAATCGACATTGCTGGATGACACGAAGATATCGTCCTTGGCGAAACCACCGGATGTTGTATGGTTGCGGGTGTGGTGTTGTCGACAATCCCAGCTGTTTGATGACCTATGTTGAAATGAGGTTCTTCTGGCTTCCACTATCAACAATAAAATGTAGCGGGGTCCCCTTCACCCACATCTATGAATGAAAAAGGCACTCCCCCTCTTCAGGATCTGTTGGTTCTTTTGGTTGAATTGTTGCAGTCGCAACAATAGCAGTGGGGTTTGCGTCGATGATCTGTCTTTTATCAGTATTTTCATAATCAAATTCTGAATCAGGGTTCGGCTCCTTGTCTTTGATCTTGGAAACCAACGACTATTTTGAGTGACATTCATCGGTGTTGTGCCAGGGAATTTTATGGAAATCGCACCATTTTCCGATGTCCTTCTTTATCTTCCCATGACCCTTATTTTCCTATGGCTTGAATTGGTTTTTGAGAGACTGTTTGTTAGGGTCGTCTTTGTCATACTTTGGTTGTTGAGGATTTGTAGACCCGAACTCCCATTTTTTATGGTGCTTAAATTTATTCTCAATTTTAACAGCATATCGATAAGCAGCACCGAGTGATGAGATGTCCAGAAAATCCATTTCAGTTTGGATGTATCTGTGTAGAGCCCCACGGTATTTCAGAACAAAATGTCATTCGGAGTCTTTGATACCCTGCTTGGTGGGAAAGGTATGGAAGGTATTGGTGAACTCCTGAAATTCTTGGCCCCTCTCTTGCCACAGTGTGGTCCATATCATGTATTGGTCCTCATAGTTGCCAACAGGGTAATACTGTTCATTTACCGCATCCACAAAAAAATCTCAAGTGGGCTCAGCCCCATATATTCAAGACTCCTCTGTGGAACTCTTATCTCAGTAAGTTTACCACCAAAGTTTGACATGGGGGAGAGATTTAAGGACTGCGAAGGTAATCTTTTCTCTGTCGGAAAAATTGTGAACAGAGAAATAACCTTCTATCAGGTTTAACCATTTGTCTATGGCTTCTGCATATATCTGTCCTTCAAATATAGGAATATCAAAATTAACTTGTATCTTGAAAGGAGAGGTGCTTCCAAAGTGGTTGTTTGATGAAGATGTGCATGTTTCTATCGGCAGGTGTTGAAGGATGTGGGAACAATTCTCCATCATTTCGTCCCTCTATCACGTGAGAGCTTGCTCAAGCAACAAATTTATAGAATCGTATGCTCCATCTTTTTTCATTTTTTCGGACATGGAGGGTTTCTTGGGTGTGTGAGAGAGATTATCCTTAAGAAATACAAGCTCGAGACCCAACTTTCTATACTCAGACCTCGTCAGAGACATCGGAGACATGCTCTGAAAAATAATCAAGAGTAGCCTCCTCTGATACCACTGATCCTGATTATTTTCGGCATGAAATGAGAGCGGAGATATAATAAAGAAATGCATAGAGATATCGCAGATATCCAATAATATAACAGAAATGTATCAGAGATGAAACTAGAAACACAGAGATACAGTAATACACATTTTCTATTAATGAAATAAATGTATAGAAACTGTAAAAATACAGAGTGAAAGACTCGCTAGAATGGTGGTAGCTTATCTCTGAGAAGAAATGTGACAGCTACTCACATTTGCAATAAGATAATTACAATGAGGCTCTGAAGGCCTTTTTACAATAAACAGGAATTCCAAAAACCTAACCCTAGGAGATGAAGTGCCAAAAGTAATGTGGGCCCCGTTTGGGTAAGTTAGTACATCAACTTCCCCGGGTCGTAACTTTTGCATGTGATCTTCGTTTTAGGTGTATGATAACCCTTTGGAAAGGTATCATCAAGAATATTCATTTTGGGGGCTCAATCATGCCTTCAGATATCAATAACAAGCTTGATCTAGAAAAACCTTCATTTAGGCCCTCAAAATGGCCTCGGAAGTTAAAAATTGTTAAAAATAGTAAATTGTCAAAATTGCCAGAAAATTGTTTTGAGCCAGTCGGAAAAGGTGGGTGGCCGCCGATATCCACCTGGATCAATCCTCCCTCCTTAAGAATTAATGGTCTCCATTGCGTTGAGCTCCTGGGGAAGAGGAAAAAGTGTTTTCTAAATATGCATCTTGGTGAGCTGTTTCTCTGGTTGGAGACGTCGCGTTGCTCGGTTTGTGGAACTCTATCACAAACCTATTGAGGTTGAGGTTGTTCAACAAGTCGAGCTACATGAGAGGACAATGTGCAAAAGGAATCTTTGCATTTTGTTGCAACCTTTTCGATCTGCTTCTGTTTGATAGAAGGTGCTTGGGGCGAGGCTATTGTGGTTGCAGTATCATTTTGTTCATCTTTTGAACAAATTGTGAAGACGCTGAATTTTGTAGTATGAGATACTACCTTGCGGCACTTCTTAGGTGGGATATTAGTCAGAACTACCTCTGGTATTCTATATAGATGACCCCCCAAAGAAACAATGACACTGTGGGGTAGAGACTCATAAACAGCATGGCACTTCCACATATATGGTTGGCCCAAGAGAACATCACAAACATCCAGTAGGGAAACATCACATAATACCTCATCCTTGAAGGGTTGGATGTCATATAACAATCGACACTATTGGCTGACACGAAGATATCGTCCTTGGCGAAGCCACCCGATGTTGTATGGATATGGGTGTGGTGTTGTCGACAATCCCAACTATTTGATGACCTCTGTTGAAATGAGATTCTTCTGGCTTCAGCTATCAACAATAAAATGCAGTGAGGTCCCCTTCACCCACATCTGTGAATGAAAAAGGCGCTCCCCCTCTTCAGGATTTGTTGGTTCTTTTGGTTGAATTATTGAAGTCACAACAATAGCAGTGGGGTCTACGTCGATGATCTGTCTTTTACCAGTATTTTTAGAATCAGATTGTGAATCAGGGTTTGACTCCTTGTCTTTGATCTCGACAACCAATGACTGTTTTGAGAGACATTCATTGGTGTTGTGTTAGGGACTTTCATGGAAATCGCACCATTTTCCGATGTCCTTTGTCTTCCCATGACCCTTCTTTTCCTATGGCTTGGACTAGATTTCGAGAGACTATTTGTTAGGGTCGTCTTTTTCATACTTTGGTTGTTGTGGATTTGCAGACCTGAACTCCCATTTGTTCTAGTGCTTAAATTTCTGCTTGATTTTAACAGCATATCGATAAGCAGCACTAAGTGATGAGATGTCCAGAAAATCCATTTCAGTTTGGATGTATCTGTGTAGAGCCCCACGATATTTTAGAACCAAATTTCGTTTGGAGCCTTTGATACCCAGCTTGGTGCCCAAGGTATGGAAGGTATTGGTGAACTCTGAAACTGTTTGGCCCCTCTCTTGTCATAGTGTGGTCCATCTCATGTACTAGTCCTCAGTTTCTAACAGGGTAATAATGTTCCTTTACTGCATCCATAAAAAAATCCGAAGTAGGCTCAGCCCCATATATTCCAGAATCCTCTGTGGAACTCTGTTCCCAATAAGTTTCCCACCAACGGTTGACATGGGGGAGAGATTTAAGGAGTTTGAAGGTGATCTTTTCTCTGTCAGAAAAATTGTGAACAAAGAAATAACCTTCTAGCAGGTTTAACCATTTGTCTAGGGCTTCTACATCTATTTGTCCTTCAAATACAAGAATATCAAAATTAACTTGTACCTTGAAAGATGAGGTGCTTCCAAAGTGGTTGTTTTATGAAGATGCACATGTTGCTATCGTTAGGCGTTGAAGGATGTGGGAAAAATTCTCCATCATTTTGTTCCTCTGTCGCGTGAGAGCTTGCTCAAGCAACAGATTTATAGGATCGCCTGCTCCATCGTTTTTATTTTCTTCTGCCATGGAGGGTTTCTTGGGAGTGCAAGAGCGATTGTCTTCAAGAGAGACAAGATTGATACCCAACTTGATATACTCGGACCTCATCGAGGACATGCACTGAAAAACGATCAAGAGAAGCCTCCTCTGATACCACTGATCCGGATTATTTTCAGCACGAAATGAGAGCGGAGATATAATAAAGAAATGCATAGAAATATCGCGGATATCCAATAATATAACAGAAATGTATCAGAGATGCAACCATAAAGAGAGATACAGTAATACATGTTTTATATTAATGAAATAAATGTACAGAGACTGTAAAAATACAGAGTGAAAGACTCGTTAGAATGGTGGTCGCTTATCTCTGAGAAGAGATGTGACGGCTACTCGCATTCGCAAGAAGATGATTACAATGAGGCTTTGAAGGCCTTTTTACAATAAATAGCAATGCCAAAAACACTAGACATCCAAAAACCTAAATCTAGAAGATGAAGCGCCAAAATCCATGTGAGCCCTGTTTGGGTAAGTTAGTACATCAACTTCTCAGGATCGTAACTTTTGCATACGATCTTCGTTTTAGGCGTATGATAGTCCGTTGGGAAGGTATTGTCGAGGAAATTCATTTTGGGGGCTCAATCATGCCTTTAGATATCATTGAGAAGCTCGATCCTGGAAAATCTTCATTTAGGCCCACAAAATGGCCCTGGAAGTTAAAAACTGCTAAAAATAGTAAATTCTCAAAATTGCAAAAACATTGTTTTGAGCCAGTCGAAAAAAGGGGTTGGCCACCGATATCCACCTAGATCAATCCTCCCTCCTTTTGAAGCAATGGTCTCCATTGCATTGAGTTCCCCGGGGGACAGGGAAAAGCATTTGTTGAATCTGCATCTTGGTGAGTTGTTTGCCTTGTTGGAGATGTTGCGTTGCTCAGTTTGTGGAAGTATGTCACGAACTTGTTGAGGCCGAGGTTGTTCAAAGATTCGAGCTACATGACAAGATGGTGTGCAGAAGGAATCGTTTCTCTTTTTTGCAACCTTGTCAGCCTGCTTCTGTTGGATAGAATGTGCTTGGGGGGCGGCTGTAGTGCTTACAATATCCTTTTGTTCATATTTTGAACAAATTGTGAAGAAGCTGAATTTTGTAGTATGAGATACTACCTTTTGGCACTTTTTAGGTCTGACAGTAGTCAGAACTACCTCTTGTATTATGTATAGATGACCCCCCAGAGAAACAATGGCACTGCGGAGTCGAGACTCATAAACAGCATGGTGCTTCCACATATATGGTTGGCCTAAGAGAACATCACAGACATCCAGTGGGGAAACATCACATAATACCTCATCCTTGAAGAGTTGGATGTCATGTGACAATTGACACTAATGGCTGACACGAAGATCTCATCCTTGGCGAAGCCACCCGATGTTGTATGGCTGCAGGTGTGGTGTTGTCAACAATCCCAACTATTTGACGGCCTCTGTTGAAATGAGGTTCTTCTGGCTTCCGCTATCAATAATAAAATGCAACGAGGTCCCCTTCACCCACATCTGTGAATGAAAAATGTGCTCCCCCTCTTCAGGATCTGTTGGTTCTTCTGGTTGAATTGTTGCGTTCATTACAATAGCAGTGGGGTCTGCGTCAATGATCTATCTTTTACCAGTAATTTCATAATCAGATTATGAATCAAGGTTCGGCTCCTTGTCTTTGATCTTGGGCACCAATGACTGTTTTGAGCAACATTCATCAGTGTTGTGCCAGGGACTTTTGTGGAAATCATACCATTTTCTGGTGTCCTTCTTTGTCTTCTCATGACCCTTCTTTTCCAGTGGCTTGGACTAGTTTTCAGGAGACTGTTTGTTAAGGTCATCTCTGTGATACTTTGGTTGTTGTGGATTTGCATACCTGAACTCCCATTTGTTTTGGTGCTTAAATTTCTTCTTGATTTTAACTGCATATCGATAAGCAGCACCGAGTGATGAGATGTCCAGAAAATCCATTTTAGTTTGGATGTATCTGTATAGAGCCCCATGGTATTTCAAAACCAAATGTTGTTCAGAGTCTTTAATACCCAGCTTGGTGCACAAGGTATGGAAGATATTGGTGAACTCTGGAACTGCTTGGCGCCTCTCTTGCCATAGTGTGGTCCATCTCATGTACTCGTCCTCATAATTTCCAACAGCGTAATACTGTTCCTTTACCGCATCCACAAAAAAATCCCAAGTGGGCTCGGCCCTATATATTTCAGACTCCTCTATGGAACTCTTCTCCCAGTAAGTTTCCCACCAATGTTTGACATGGGGGAGAGCTTTAAGGACTGTGAAGGTGATCTTTTCTATGTCTGAAAATTTGTGAACAGAGAAATAACCTTCTAGTAGGTTTAACCATTTGTCTAGGGCTTCTACATCTATCTGTCCTTCAAATATAGGAATATCAAAATTAACTTATACCTTGAAAGACGAGGTGATTCAAAAGTGGTTGTTTGATGAAGATGTGTATGTTTCTATTGGCAGACATTGAAGGATTTGTAAAAATTCTCCCATCATTTCATCCCTTTGTCGTGTGAGAGCTTGCTCAAGCAACGGATTTATAGGATCGTCTGCTCCATCGTTTTTATTTTCTTTCGCCATGGAGGGTTTCTTGGGCATGCGAGAGCGATTGTCTTCAAGAGATACAAGATCAATACCCAAATTTCTATACTCGGACCTCATCGGGGACATGCACTGAAAAAAGATCAAGAGCAGCCTCCTCTGATACCATTGATCCGGATTATTTTCGGCATGAAATGAGAGCGGAGATATAATAAAGAAATGCACAAAGATATCGTGGATATCCAATAATATAACATAAATGTATCAGAGATGCAACCATAAACACAGAGATACGGTAATACACATTTTCTATTAATGAAATAAATGTACAAAGACTGTACAAATACAAAGTGAAAGACTCGCTAGAATGGTGGCAGCTTATCTCCGAAAAGAGATGTGACGGCTACTCGCATTCGCAAGAACATGATTACAATGAGGCTCTGAAGAAATTTTTACAATAAATAGGAATGCCAAAAACAATAGACATCCAAAAACCTAACCCTAGGAGATTAAGCACCAAACGTCATGTGGGCCCCATTTGGGTAAGTTAGTACATCAACTTCTCAAGGTCATAACTTGAGCATATGATCTTTGTTTTAAGTGTATGATAGCCCGTTGGAATGGTATCATCGAGGAGATCCATTGTTTGGGCTCAATCATGCCTTTATCTATCATTGAGAAGCTCAATCCAAAAAAACCTTCATTTAGGCCCTCAAAATGGCCCCGGGAGTTAAAAACTGCTAAAACTAGTAAATTGCCAAAATTGCCAAAAAATTGTTTTGAGCGAGTCGAAAAAGGTGGGTGGCCACCGATATCCACCTAGATCAATCCTCCCTCCTTATGAAGCAATAGTATCCATTGTGTTGAGTTCCCTGGGGAGAGGGAAAAGCGTATGTTGAATCTGCATCTTGGTGAGTTATTTGCCTTGCTCGAGGTGTCGCGTTGCTCAGTTTGTGGAAGTCTCTCATGAACTTGTTGAGGCTGAGGCTATTCAACAAGTCAAGCTACATGATAGGATGGTGTTCAGAAGGAATATTTTCACTTTTGTGCAACTTTGTCGACCTGCTTTTGTTGGATAGAAGGTGCATGGGGCGAGGTTGTAGTGGTTGCAGTATCCTTTTGTTCATGTTTTCAACAAATTGTGAAGAAACTAAATTTTGTAGTATGAGACACTACCTTGCAGCACTTTTTAGGTAGGATAGTAGTCACACCTACCTATGGTATTCTGTAGAGATGACCCCCCTAAGAAACAATGGCATTGTGGGGTCGAGACTCATAAACAGCATGGCGCTTCCACATATATGGTTGGCCCAAGAGAACATCACAGACATATAGTGGGGAAACATCGCATAATACCTCATCCTTGAAGGGATAGATGTCGTATGACAATCGACACTGTTGGATGACACAAAGATCTTGGCCTTGACGAAGCCACCCGATGTTGTATGGCTAGGGATGTGGTGTTGTCGATAATCCCAACTGTTTGACAACCTCTATTGGAATGATGTTCTCTTGGCTTCCACTATCAACAATAAAATGCAGCGAGGTCCCCTTCACCCACATCTGTGAATGAAAAAGGCACTCCCCCTCTTCAGGATCTGTTGGTTCTTCTGGTTGAATTGTTGCGGTCGCGACAATAGTAGTGGGGTCTGCGTCGATGATCTGTCTTTTACCAGTATTTTCAGAATCAGATTTTGAATCAAGGTTTGGCTCCTTGTATTTGATCTCGTCCACCAATGAATTTTTTGAGCGACATTCATCGGTGTTGTGGTAGGGACTTTTATGGAAATGACATTATTTTCTGGTGTCTTTCTTTGTCTTCCCATGACCCTTATTTTCCTGTGCCTTGGACTGGTTTTTGGAAGACTTTTTGTTAGGGTCATCTTTTTCATACTTTGGTTGTTGCGGATTTGTAAACCCAAACTCTCATTTGTTATAGTGCTTAAATTTCTGATTGATTTTAACATCATATCAATAAGCAGCGTCGAGTGATGAGATGTCCAGAAAATCCATTTCAGTTTGGATGTATTTGTGTAGAGCCCCACAATATTTCAGAACCAAATTTTGTTTGGATTCTTCGATACCCAGCCCTGTGCCCAAGGTATGGAAGGTATTAGTGAACTCCAGAACTTCTTGCCCCTCTCTTGCTGCAGTGTGATCCATCTCATGTACTGGTCCTCATAGTTTCCAATAGGGTAATACTATTCCTTTACCGCATCCACAAAAAAATCACAAGTGGGCTTGGCCCCATATATTCCAGAATCCTCTGTGGAACTCTGCTCCCGGTAAGTTTCACACCAATGTTTGACATGGGGGAGAGATTTAAAAAGTGTGAAGGTGATCTTTTCTCTGTCGAAAAAATTGTGAATAGAGAAATAACCTTCTAGTAGGTTTAACCATTTGTCTAGGCCTTCTGCATCTATCTGTCCTTCAAATACAGGAATATCAAAATTAACTTGTACATTGAAAGGTGAGGTGCTTCCAAAGTGGTTGTTTGATAAAGATGTGCCTGTTGCTATCGACAGGCGTTGAAGAATGTGGGAAAAATTCTCCATCATTTTGTCTCTCTGTCGCGTGAGAGCTTGCTCAAGCAACAGATTTATAGGATCGTCTACTCCGTTGTTTTTCTTTTCTTTCGCCATGGAGGGTTTATCGGGCATGAGAGAACGATTGTATTTAAGAGAGACAAACTCAAGACCCAACTTTTTATACTCAGACCTCGCCAGGGACATGCACTGAAAAACGATCAAGAGTAGCTTCCTCTGATACCACTGATCCAGATTATTTTTCTCATGAAATGAGAGCGGAGATATAATAAAGAAATGCACAGAGATATCATGGATATCCAATAATATAACAGAAATGTATTAGAGATGCAACCATAAACACAGAGATACAGTAATACACATTTTCTATTAATGAAATAAATGTACAGAGACTCTAAAAATATAGAGTGAAAGACTCGCTAGAATGGTGGCAGCTTATCTCTGAGAAGAGATGTGACGGTTACTCGCATTCGCAAGAAAATGATCACAATGAGGCTCTGAAGGCCTTTTTACAATAAACAGGAATGTCAAAAACACTAGACATCCAAAACCCTAACCCTAGGAGATGAAGCACCAAAAGTCATGTGGGCCTCATTTGGGTAAGTTAGTACATCAACTTCACGGGGTCGTAACTTTTGCATACGATCTATGTTTTAGGCGTATGATAGCCCGTTGGAAAGGTATCATCGAAGAGCTCATTTTTGGGGCTTAATAATGACTTTGGATATCATTGAGAATCTCGATCCTGAAAAACCTTCATGTAGGCCCTCAAAATGGCCCTCGAAGTTAAAAACTGATAAAACTAGTAAATTGTCAAAAATGCCAGAAAATTGTTTTGAGCGAGTCAGAAAAGGTGGGTGGCCACCGATATCCACCTAGATCAATACTACCTCCTTTGAAATAAATGGTATCCATTGCATTAATCAATTGGGTTACCAGTATGGTTGTTTTCCACTTAGGTAATCCTGAATGCAGTTAGTGCTTTAGTCACAAGCACTTCCCCCCAAGAGCATCAACCTCATGTTGATCCTTCACCTTCTTCACCAATAAGGTCTTCTTCACCTTCTTCGCTTGCAAGGTCTCCTTCCATTTCATCTTCTTTGTCGAGTGAAAGTTCTGAAGCTAGTAACCCGGTGAATAAGAAGAAGAAGAAAAGAAAGATTAAGAAGAAGAAAGATAAACAAGGGTCAAAACCTCCAATCACTTTCAAACATGTTGGAAAACAACCAGTTACTGTTAATCGTGTTGGGAGTGTTGATGACGTCAAGATCACCCAAACAACCCGTAATCCCAAGTACCCTTGTAGGCTTTGTAAGGGTATCCATCTTCTTAAGGATTTCCCTAGTCTATCCAAGGTTATAGAAGCATGGTCTACACATCCTCACCAACCCATGTCGTTAGCCTCTGAACAACATGTTGATGACTTCCCGTCGACTAGTCATGATACGGTTGGGAAGAAGAAAAGTAGAGTCAAGTTCCCATGTATGTTATGAAAAGGGACTCATCTCACTCACCTTTGTTCTCGTATGGACGAACCCTCGAAATTACTAGAAGACATGATTGTTTTACAGCCTCAACTTCCAGTTACTTACCGTAATCTTTCTCTGAACCCCCTATAGTTGATGGAATGATCACTCTGTACCCGTCACCGGTCAATCCGATTGATCATGTCGTCAATCTGGTCACGTCCTTAATTGAAACAGTTGATAAAGTGGTTGATCTGATCCCATCTTCGGTCGATCCCACTCTCCCTTTAGAGAGTGTTGACAAAGTGGTTGATCCGATACCATCCTCAGTCAATCTTGCTCTCCCCTCAAAAAGTGAAACTAAAGCGGTCGATCTGATCCCATCCTCGGTTGATCCCACTCTCTTGTTAGAGAGTGTCACCCAAGTGGTTGATTTGTTTCCACCTGTCGACCCCATTCTCCCCTTGGAGAATGAAACCCAAGTGATCGATCTGATCTCTCCATCGATCGATCCTACTCTTCCGCTAGAAAGTAAACCTGATACTTCCCATGTTTTTCTCGTTGATATAGAATCTACCATGCCGAGAGTTATTCCTCCTTCTCCCGTCGAACCCCCTCCAAGTAATGGGACCATCCATTTTGATTGGGGTGTGCTAACTGGACCTCGTCTTCCCTCTCACATTCCTTTCCATATTACAGTACAGGTTTGTGGTCGAGACGTTCCTCAAACACTGATAGATGAAGGTGTGTCTGTTAGTATTTTGTCCTCTTTTGCTTGGCAAGCTTTAGGTTTTCCTCAGCTTGTGTCGGTTACGCAGAATCTGTTAGCTTTTAACAAAAGAACTAGTCAACCTTTAGGGACTCTTCCTCAGTTTCCTATAACTTTGGGAGGGAAAACTGTCTTTATTGACGTCATGGTAGTCCAAGACCCCTTGGATTTCGCTTTACTCCTTGGACGAGATTATTTCTATAACATGAAAATTGTTGTGTCTACTCTTTTTTGTGTGATATATTTCCCTCACGATGGATGAGTTGTGACTGTTGATCAAATTTCATTCATTGACCCCAACTAGATTGCCTCCCTATATGGTTCTTATATGCAAACGGTATCACCCCCACCACAGGTCAATTATGTGGCGTTGTCACCCATGGCTTCAACTTCTGATGACTTAGATCCAGTAGTTGACATGGTGAGCTCTTCGATAAGGTTGTTAGAGCCTGATATATTTACTCTTGTCACGACCCTCGACATGGTGTCCTTCCAGAGTGTGTTTCTTCCTTCCAGTGAAGACCTCTTGGAAGCCATGACTGAGTTTTGTCCCTTGACATAGTGTCATTCCGGAGCATTGTCCTCTTGGAATCCATGATCAAGAAGAGAGACTTCGAGGATAGTTTTTGTGTCTCTCAGGTAACCTCGTTAAAAAATGAAACAGAGGTATTCGAGCATAGTTTTCTAATTTCAAGCTCATTAGAAAATGAAACCACTTATGAGGATATTTTTTTCGTCTCTGTGGAAACCTCATTAAAAAATGAAACAGAGGTTACGATCATAGTTCTTTTTTTTGTGTCAAGCTCGTTAAAAAATGAAATAGTTTCCCCCCTCTCTATTTGAGTCAAGTCCTTCGTCTAGTATTTGAAGCTTGATTTCATTCTCCTTTGCAGTTGGATGAAATGAAGCTTGGGGGGCATTTGCCTCAGCCTCTGGACTTCATGCTGAAGTTGAGCCGCTAGCTTCTTAAGCTTGGGGCTAAAGTACCGACCATACCTTTGTTATTTGTTGGGAAGTTCAAGCATAGTTTTCTATGGTTCAATCTTGTGTAAAAATGAAACCACCTACCTCAAGCATAATTTCCTCTGGTTCAAGCTTGTGTAAAAATGAAACCGGGCCCAAGCATAGTTTTGTTTAGTTTTTAAGCTTGTGTAAAAATAAATTCTATCCCAAGCACAATTTTGTTTTGTTTTAAAGCTTGTGTAAAAATGAAAACAATCCCGAGCTTAGTCTTTGTTCTTTCTTATGCTCGTAAATACATGAGAATAAGTTACCGAGCTTAGTCTTTGTTTTTTCTCGTTCTCGTAAATCAATGAGAATGTAACCGAGTATACTTTTATCACTTTTTTGGACTCGTAAAGGTTATATGAAAAATGAACCCCCTGGAGTTTCCTTTAAGCTCTTTTCAAACTCTCTAAACATGAAAAGATTGTTCAGTGGGATTGTTGTCTTCAAGCTCGTTAAAGTATTTGAAGAAAACATCTATTGAGCGATAGTTTATCTATTTTTCGGTCTCATCGGACTATTTTACAAAAAAGGAACTGAGAGAGTTCTCTTTAAGTGTTTTTCAGACTCTCAAAACATGAAAAACCCCTGAGTTTTCTATCTTTGGACTCGTTAAACAAACATTGAAAGGCCCTTACGAGACCAAACCACTCCTTCCTAGGGTTCATTAAACATACTCTGAGAGACTCATCCAAAGGATGAGCTTACATTACAAGCATATGTTATCCTCCTCAAACTTGCGTAAAAATAAAGAGGTACTTACAGAAATGGTGGGGGGGAATTTGGGAAAGAAATGTGTCTAAACATGTATTCCATTGAAGAGTCTCTTTTGAACATGACACCCTTTCACTTGCCTTGTATCTAGGTTGGAAAATCCACTTGTCTCCTGATCATACTCCTATAAGATTACAAATTGATATGTGATCCTTGTTGTTGAGTCAGTATTTCCAAGACAGTTGTCGTATCGTCAATATGTTCAAAGAGAAATTCAACCCGGAAAGCCTTCTATTGCGTCGGCCATTTTTGTAGTCTTTAAGACTTTTGTTATGTCGGCCATCCCTAAGTCAATCCAGAATTACTTGTTACTCTGATCTACATCTTTTTACTTGTTTTGTGTCATTGATGTGGGATACATTAAGGCCCTCCTGTGACTAGTCTTTTCCTGTCGACTTCAACTCATTATCCAGGAATTAGACTTAGAAACCAATTGGTACCTTGGAACTTGCATGCCTCAATGGCAGGTTTCCTCGCTTTTGACAGTGGGTTTTCAATATTGACCTCTGATTAGAAGGTTTCACCGAGTGTTCGACTTCAACTCATTGATTCACATTCGTTAAATTGTACTAGTGTACCTTGGGAGTCATTGACATTAATGGTGATTTCCCTCACGCTTGTTAACGGTATACACTAATGATCAGTAATTAAGTGGTTTCTACCATGTTCGACTTCGACACATGTATTCACATGGTTAGATTCATACTATAGAGTGGTGGAGATGAAGACCCTGGATCTTTTTTGACAGATTTAGGTTGTGTTGGAGTATATTTAGTTTGTACTGTTGCATAGATCCACATTGTATGTCTCATGGCTATGTTCAAATTTGAGACTTTAACACATAGATCCACAATGTATTTTTGGTGGTTATGTTCAGATTTGAATCATATTGGCATGGATCCACAGTGTATGTTTGGTGGTCATGACCTGTCTTACTTGGCATGGATCTTCACATGTCGGCATTTATGCTCTGAGTCATTTGTATTCTGAGTATGGGAATTCCTACCTCAGTGATGATGTATTATTGTACTATATTTCCTTGTTTGTTGGTAGGTTTCCGACCAATTGTTCCTTGTTCCCTACACACACTCAACAAAGCATTTCAGCTATCACTATTTTCTAACTTCATACTTTGGGGGGCTCTCTGTTACACATTATTTTCATGACCCTCGACATGGTGTCCTTCCAGAGTGTGTTTCTTCCTTCCAGTGAAGACCTCTTAGAAGCCATGACTGAGTTTTGTCCCTTGACATAGTGTCATTCCGAGGCATTGTCCTCTTGGAATCCATGATCAAGAGGAGAGACTTTGAGGTGAGTTTTTGCATCTCTGAGGTAACCTTGTTAAAAAATGAAACAGAGGTCTTCAAGCATAGTTTTCTAATTTCAAGCTCATTAGAAAATGAAACCACTTATGAGGATAGTTTTTTCGTCTCTGTGGAAACCTCGTTAAAAAATGAAACAGAGGTTACAATCATAGTTCTTTTTTCTGTTTCAAGCTCGTTAAAAAATGAAATAGTTTTCCCCCTCTCTATTTGAGTCAAGTCCTTCGTCTAGTATTTGAAGTTTCATTTCATTCTCCTTTGCAGTTGGATGAAACGAAGATTGGGGAGCATTTGCCTCAACCTCTGGACTTCATGTTGAAGTTGAGCCGCTAGCTTCTTAAGCTTGGGGCTAAAGTACCAACCATACCTTTGTTATTTGTTGGGAAGTTCAAGCATAGTTTTCTATGGTTCAAGCTTCTGTAAAAATGAAACCACCTACCACAAGCATAGTTTCCTCTAGTTCAAGCTTGTGTAAAAATGAAACTGGGCCCAAGCATAGTTTTGTTTAGTTTTTAAGCTTGTGTAAAAATAAAATCTATCCCAAACACAATTTTGTTTTGTTTTAAAGCTTGTGTAAAAATGAAAACAATCCCGAGCTTAGTCTTTGTTCTTTCTCATGCTCGTAAATACATGAGAATAAGTTATCGAGCTTAGTCTTTGTTCTTTCTTGTGCTCATAAATCAATGAGAATGTAACCGAGTATAATTTTATCACTTTTTTGGACTCGTAAAGGTTATATGAAAAAGGAACCCCCTGGAGTTTCCTTTAAGCTCTTTTCAAACTCTCTAAACATGAAAAGATTGTCAAGTGACCTTGTTCTCTTTATGCTCGTTAAAGTATTTGAAGAAAACATCTATTGAGTGATAGTTTATCTCTTTTTTGGTCTCATCAGACTATTTTACGAAAAAGGAACTGAGAGAGTTCTCTTTAAGTGTTTTTCAGACTCTCAAAACATGAAAAACCCCCGAGTTTTCTATCTTTGGACTCGTTAAACAAACATCGAAAGGCGGGACTGAACCACTCCTTCCTAGGGTTCATTAAACATACTCCAAAGGACTCGTCCAAAGGATGAGCTTACATTACAAGAATATGGTATCCTCCTCAAGCTTGCGTAAAAATAAAGAGGTACTCGCCAGAAATGGTGGGGGAAAATTTGGGAACGAAATGTGTCTAAACATGTATTCCATGGAAGAGTCGCTTTTGAACATAATACCCTTTCAATTGCCTTGTGTCTAGGTTGGAAAATCCACTTGTGTCATGATCATACTCCTATAAGATTACAAATTGGTATGTGATCCTTGTTGTTGAGTCAGTATTTCCAAGACAGTTGTCGTGTCGTTAATATGTTCAAAGAGAAATTCAACCCGGAAAGCCTTCTATTGCGTCGACCATTTCTGCAGTCTTTAAGCCTTCTGTTGCGTCGGCCATCCCTAAGTCAGTCCGTAATTACTTGTTACTCTGATCTACATCTTGTTACTTGTTTCGTGTCATTGATGTGGGATACATTAAGGCCCTCCTCTGACTAGTCTTTTCCTGTCGACTTCAACTCATTATCCAGTAATTAGACTTAGAAACCAATTGGTACCTTGGAACTTGCATGCCTCAATGGCAGGTTTCCTCGCTTTCGACAGTAGGTTTTCATTATTGACCTCTGATCAAAAGGTTTCGTCGAGTGTTTGAATTCAACTCATTGATTCACATTCGTTGGATTGTACTAGTGTACCTTGGGAGTAATTGACATTAATGGTGATTTCCCTCATGCTTGTTAACGGTATACACTAATGACCAGTAATTAAGTGGTTTCTAGCATGTTTGACTTCGACACATGTATTCACATGGTTAGATTCGTACTATAGAGTGGTGGAGATGAAGACCCTGGATCTTTTCTGACAGATTCAGGTTGCGTTGGAGTATATTCAGTTTGTACTATTGCATAGATCCACATTGTATGCCTCATGGCTATGTTCAAATTTGAGTCTTTAACACATAGATCCATAGTGTATTTTTGGTGGCTATGTTCAGATTTGAGTCATATTGGCATGGATCCACATTGTATGTTTGGTGGCCATGACCTGTCTTACTTGGCATGGATCTTCACATGTCGACATTTATGCTCTGAGTCATTTGTATTCTGAGTATAGAAATTCCTACCTCAATGATGATATATTATTGTATTATATTTTCTTTGTTTGTTGGCAGGTTTCTGACCGATTGTTCCTCGTTCCCTACACACACTCAACAAAGTATTTCAGTTATCACTATGTTCTAACTTCATACTTTGGGGGGCTCTCTGTTACACATTATTCTAGCTAGGTCACGAGGAGTTCGCAGTCTACTCTATAGGCAGGGTGCGAGAATGATTACAAGTGGGGAAAACGAGCGTTTTCTCGAATCTTCTAGAAGGAGAAACTTCCATGGTGAGGTGGCATCCGAATGGTTTGGATCTTACTCACTTTCATAATTTAGTGGGATCATCCTAACCTCCTCACCTTATCCTCTTCAGCTTATAAAAGGAGAGGATCTCTCATGGAGAAGGGCTAAGTTGGATTTGTCTTGGAATTATTAGCTTGGTTGGAGTGTCTTTGAGTTTTGTCTTTGTCAATATAGATTGTGAATATTATGAGATCTATGCTCTTAGAATTCTTGGAATGGAAGTGTGTGGGGAACGAAGGACATTTGGAAGGGACCTTACAACATCAAGGCCATGGTTGTAATCTCTTTTTCACATTTAATATAATACAGTAATATGATTCTTTCTTATAAAGCTTGTTGTGTTTGATTGTATGATTCCTTGATCACATACATAGGTTTATATTGAGTTTATGCTATTACTATCACTTTGGTTGGTTGCGTTCTTTTGCAGGATCATCATTGTATGAGTGTTGGAACGAAGCTAGGATGGAAATGGCGATGGCGAGAGGAAGCGACGTTTAAAAGGTATGTCACCTATCCATCTTTAGTTAGTAAATTCAATATTTAAAACTTAAGGAAAGCATCATGTTCTGGTGTGTTTTGTTCTAGATCTAGGTGCATCTAGGGAGATCAGTTAGTGTCCGCACCTACCGATTTATCCAATAACACCGGTGGAGAGGGAAAAACGTTTGTTGAATCTGCATCTTGGTGAAACCTGGATCAAGCTAAAATCCGATGCTCTAGATCCATTGCAACTGGCGGTCTGTCCATCTAAGTCTCGATTTTAGTTTTATCGCGAGTTGCAACTCGCTTCCTCAAGCCATTTAAGGACATGTGGTCAATTTGGTTCGGGGGCTTAAAATCCAAATCGATCTTAGCATAACAGAGTTTGGCCAAGGCCCACGCGACTACATTAGCCAAAAATGTATGACACAATGTTCTTGAAAATCGACCTCCTCTTCAGAAATTGCACTATGCCTTGTTGACCAAAACCCTAGTGCCAGAGATACTCCAACAAATGGTTTTTCGGTCGACATAATGATAGCGTAGGGGGCCCACTAGTTGAAATTTGATGCTCTGGATCCAATGAAATTGATGGTTCATGCATCCAAGTCTCGATTTGATTATGATTGCGAGTTTCAACTTTCCTCCTCAATCCATTCAGGGACATGTGGCCAATTTGGTCGAATCCACTAATAAAACTCTGATAAAAATCATGAAGCATATTATTGGTCACAATACTCGTGAATGGCACTTAAAACTAACACATGCCTTTTGGGCTAATTGAACAACGACCAAAACTAGTACTAGTGCGACGCATTTGATTAGTTTATGGACAAGAGGCAATTATACCTGCTGGGTTGGAGATTACAACCTATTGATTAGCCTTCCATACTAAGGAACTGGACAATAGTCTAATAACTCATAAATTGAAATCATTAATAGCCTTAGAAGAGCATTGAGAGTTTGAAACTCATAATCTAAAATAAGGACAGGGTGTTGTAAAGAAATATCATGACAATAAGGAAAAAGCTAGGTTATTCAGAGTTGGTCAAAGATTCTTGCTCTGGGATTTTGTATACAAATACAAGAATAATCATACTAAATTCTAGAAGCTATCGTTCGGACCATTTACTATTGCAAAAAATCTCGGAAACATTGTTTTCTAGTTAAAGGACATCCAAGAGAGATTATTTTCACATACTATGAATGGCTTTGTCCTAAAGCCCTATTGCTTTGTTGAACTAACATAGTTGTAGGACCAACACACACCAAGAAAATGTTAAAATAGGTGTGTTTGTGTGTGTGTAGCATAGATGTAGGACCAACACACCAAAAGAATAGTAAAACATAAGAATGTGGTTGTGTGTGTGAGAGAGATGTTTTGCACATGCATTTTCATTTTTTTTTATAATTTTTAGGATGATTTCTCTTTTTCCTTTTATGTTTAGTTTGATAGGTTTAGTTTTGTTTTCATGCTGACCTAGATTATGCATGCATATTTACATTTCTAGCACCTTTTCCTTTTTGAGTTTTCCAAGGTGCATTTATTGTGCTTTTCATCTTTGCATGGTTGCCTAAGAAGGTACTTGTACAACCAATAAGACCTCAAACAATGTTGTCTATTATGCTTAATCATGTTAGCCTATTAGTATATCTCTAACATTGATTGTTAGTTTATGGCATGGTAGGTTTATATCATGAAATAGAGGTGAAATTGTTGATGGATTCCTAATGCTCAGCTCAGGAAAGTTAAATGCTTGACAACCCTATTAGGTCTCCCATCTCTTCTTCATAATCCTTTTTCTTCACCCATTGTATAACGTTAGCCCAATCCGGTCCATATACTGTCCTTTCTAGGGGTGGATACAAATTCTTATACTTGCCTCATTGCTACTATTTATGTCATTCAAGTTATTTGTTACAATATATTTACATGCCAAAACAACCTATATCATGCCCAATTTGAAGATATTGCAAATGAACTATTACACGAAGTAGTAGCTTAAGTGGTTTCAACAGTGTTGACCTTTGAAATGGCTAACAAAAACATGATTACAAAGTGTCACAAGGAAGATACCTACTACAAAATTCAATAGCCACCCGGCTCTAATAAACACCAATTTCAACCTAGTTAATGATCAATAGCTCAAATTCCTTACTAAGCACTATAAGGTATCCTCCTAGTGTGCACTAAAGTCAAACTAATGAATATGATATAGTTTACTAATTCATGGTTTGTTTGATATGTTGGTGATGTGCGATCATTTCATGGTTGAATTTAGTATGATGGCGATGACTAATGTTCATGTTTGACATATGGTCATATGACTTATGATGGCTTATGACATTGAAATGATATGTGGGATAAGGATGTTATTTAATAGGTTCGCCATCAATCATTAGTTGTGATGTTTAGCATTGATACGATGACATATGTACCTATGTAGCTTAATCGCTCATGTCAATTTTCACAATGTTATTTTGAAAATGTATGGATATGCTTATGACTTTTGCATGGCTTCTATGCTCTAGTTCTAGTGATTTTGGTTTATCACACCCATAATAATGTGAAACATGGTTAGAAAGCTAATAAGTAT
>ML792570.1:611933-641846 GCA_009831015.1 Picea engelmannii
TCACAATGTTATTTTGAAAATGTATGGATATGCTTATGACTTTTGCATGGCTTCTATGCTCTAGTTCTAGTGATTTTGGTTTATCACACCCATAATAATGTGAAACATGGTTAGAAAGCTAATAAGTATCCCAACTCTCAATGCAAGTTCTTATTCCTAAGGTGCAATGCCAAGGAAAATTATAAGTATTGGCCACTACTACAAGACATCTGTATAAAGTTGGGTTACAAGTAAAGGCTCCACCATTCGCCTAGGGTATTGCATTTGGCAAAGGAAATGTCATGTGGTTAAAAATGAAATATATTTACAAGCATCCATTATGATGGTTTTTGGGTATTAAATTAAATTGACAAATTATAGTTATTCGTGTGATCCAACAATGGAGATTGTAGAGATAAACCCTTGTAATTTACCCTAGTTCATATTCCAAATCATGGTTATGCTACACGTTTTGTGGGAGGGGGGGAATTTTAGTCTTGATTTCACACTGCTACTTGTAGACAAATTCATCCTATGAGTTGTGTGCATGAGAAGTTAGAGTGTGTATTGAGAACTCAGAATATATGCTTTGGCGTGGCTCCTCAATTTGGAAAGCTTAATAAGATCCAAGTTTGATCACTTATCTTGATCCCTCATTTATTGTAGTTGCTAGTGAAAGATGTTCAATCTAGGCATAGTTTTGTGGTACAATCTGGAGAGAAAAACAATTATGGATACCACTAACCCATCAAATTCAAAGAGTGTTGGAAAATTGGTAACCTACAACTCATAAAAAAATCATTAGTTTCCTTCATTCTGTGTGTGTGTGTTGCTTGAGAAATGGTATAGATTGGGGTTTAATGAGCATGCTTTTAAACCTTGTCAGGTTTCTTCATTCATCATGACCCAATTCGTAGTTCCTCCTACTTGTGAGTTTGCCTTTATTTTTCCCTTAATCCTTGTCATGCCATGCCTTCATTTGCCACACCATGTCTAGCCTAACAAGTTGTTAAATTGTCAAACATATATAATAAGCACTAAGCAAATACCTAGTGTTGGAGATACTCCAAAAAACAGTTTTCTGGTGGACAGAATGATAGCATAAGGGCCCCACTAGCTGAAACTCGGTGTTATGGATCCAATGCAACTGACAGTTTGTGCATTCGAGCCTCAATTTGAGTTTTATCATGAATTCCATCTCGCCTCCTCAAGTCATTCAGGGACATGTGGCCAATCTGGTCCAAGGGCATAAAATTGAAACCGAGCAGCATAACAGAGTTATGTAAGCTCCTGCAAGTATGTTTAGCCAAGGCCCATGCAACTACACTAGCCAAAAATGTCTAACACAATGTTCTTGAAAATCAACCTCCTCTTCACAAATTGCACTATGTCTCAATGACCAAAACCCTAGTGCCATAGATACTCCAACAAACGATTTTTCGATCAACGGAATGATAGTTAAGGGGCCCCACTAGCTGAAAGGTGGTGTTATGGATTCAACGCAATTGACGGTTCATCCATCTGAGTCTCAATTTGAGTTGTATCACGAGTTGCAACTCACCTCCTCAAGCCATTCAAGGACATGTGGCCAATTTGGTCCGGGGGCATAAAATCCAAACCGAGCAACATAACTAGGTTTCGTAAGCTCCCACAAGTCTGTTTGGCCAAGGCCCACGCAAATACACTAGCCAAAACCACCTGACACAGTGTTCTTGAAAATCGACCTCCTCTTCAGAAATTGCATTATGCCTCATTAACCAAAACCCTAGTGTCGTAGATACTTCAACAATTGGTTTTTTGGTCAACTGAATGATAGTGTAGGGGCCCCAATAGCTTAAACTTGGTGCTTTGGATCTAATGCAACTGACGGTTCGTCCATCTGAGTTTTGGTTTGAGTTTTATCATGAGTTGCAACTCGCCTCCTCAAGTAATTCAAGGACATGTGGCCAATTTGGTTTGGGGGTATAAAATCCAAACCAAGCAACATAACGAAGTTTCATAAGCTTATGCACGTTTGTTTTTCCAAGGCCCATGCGACTACACTAGCTAAAAACGCTTGACACAGTGTTCTTGAAAACAAACCTCCTCTTCAAAAATTGCACTATGCCTCATTGACCAAAACACTAGTGTCAGAGATACTCCAACAAATGGTTTTTCGGTCGACTAAATGATAGCATAGATACCCTATTAGTTGAAACCCGGTGCTCTGGATCCAATGTAATAGACGGTTTGTGCATCTGAGTCTGGGTTTGAGTTTTATCGCGAGTTGCAACTCGTCTCCTCAAGTCATTCAGAGATATGTGGCAAATATGGTCGAATCCACTAATAAAACTATGATGAAAATCATGAAGCATATTATTGGTGACAATACTTGTGAATGGCACTTACAACTAACACATGTCTTTTGGGTTGATTGGAAAACGACCAAAACTAGTGCTAGTGAGACGCATTTGATTAGTTTAAGGACAAGAGGCAATTATACCTACTGAGTTGGAGATTACAACCTATTGATTAGCCTTCCATACTAAGGAATTGGGCAATAGTCTAATAACTCATAAATTTAATGCATTAATAGCCTTAAAAGAGCAGTGAAAGTTTGTGACACCGACAACGGAAAAATTAATGTGGTTTGATATATGTGATGAAACCCATGGGTTATTATGTCTATGTGTATCTATGATTCTTCTTTTCCACATGCCCAATCAAATATAGACTACATTATAACGGTTTTTAGGAAGAAGTACGAGTTAGGAGGACATCGCCTAAAGAATGAACTCATTTGTTTGAGCCCTAGTAGTTTTGACACCATCTAGGATTTCTTCACCAAGTTAAAATCATTGAGATTGCAGCTAAAGCAGTGTAAGATTAAGAAAAAGGATGAGCAATTGGTGTTTTTCGTTCTTTATAAACTTGGTCTTGAATACTCTATATTTATTTCTACATTCCATGCCACCGATGCACTTGGAACCACATGGAAAATGTCATGTCTTGATGACTTTGCTACTGTAGTTACTAAGGAATGAGACAAACTTATGTAGATGAGTACTTTAAAGTCCTGAAAATTTCATGCCTTTGCTGCCAATCAAGGTATAAAGGAGTCAAAAGCTTTAGACAATGGTAACAAGAAATAGAAAAGCAGAGATAAGAAGGAACATGGGGAAAATAAAGGAACAAAGAAGTAATGATAAGAAGGGACATGGGAAAAAGAAAGGAACAAAGATCATTTGAAATTACTCATGATACCTCCCATTCGAAAGGTAACAAACTTATCCTTAGATACGGTATCGGAATGAAAACCCGAACTGGAGTCTAGGTTTTGGCTAGATGCCACCACACCAGAGCTCCTTAATGAAAGCCATCCTTCAATGAACTAGAGGTTATACTAGGCTCATTATGACGATATTACTCCACCTCGCTCCAATTGCTCAATTTCGTATCATCGTGGTTCAAAAAGAGTGTGGCATAATTAATTTTGTAGGATCTTAAGATTCAAGGGAGAAACATAATTTAAGGAATATGGAAAATGTTCGTTGCTCAAACCCTAGAACTAATACGAACTTGGATCTGTTTGTTTGGCCTTTAGCTACATTCACGAGGTCAATGTTTTTACATGCCAAGGTTTTTGGGTTTATCAAGTCGATGGTCTCTATATTCGTAGTGTTTTCTAGAGTTATAGCAACCATTTTCAGAGACAACAGGGACTCGTTGGCCCTCATTCCCACTCAACCCCAATTCACTGGTCCACAAGCTCTCTCTATTAGTTGCATCCCCAACCTACCCTATTTAGTTTATGGTCGCAACAATTTGTCAATCATGAAGGAAGGAGGGCCCAAGGAAAGAACATGATTCAACATGCAAGGACAAAGCAACGATTCAAAACAACCTACCAAAAGTTATTATTATAGAAAAACAACCCAAAGGATTACTAGAGCTCAAGTAGATGTCATGAAGGCAGCAACATATTACCTTTGCAAGTTTCCTAAGAATGTCAAGCAAGAGATGGCATCCATGGAGCAAGACAGTCATCAATACAAACAAAATCTTTCAAAATCTAAATTAGAATTCATGGACCAGATACCCAATATTGGATTTTCCATTTCTTGGGATACTAAAAACTTCAAGTTAATTGAGTTATATTGGCTTAACAAAGCATTTGTTGGCCAAGTCGTTGAAGAGAAGGGGCAACAACAACAAGCTATTATATAGAAATAAGATTTTCTAGATAATAAGTTTGAAGCAGTCTGTAAGGCAATCTTTAATGTGGAAATCATTGTGCCAGACCCCACTAACAATCAGAATGTTCATGCTATAGTAGTTTATTAGGTTCCAACCCCATAGGGCATCCACTAACAATCGGAATGTTCTTGTTACTATAGTTGATCAGGATCCAACCCTAGAGGGCACCCCATCCAATCCCATCCAACTAGATGAGGATGATGAAGACCCAATGGAAATCATGAAATGGTGGCCTCTTTCATTGTCATCCTCAGACCCATTTTTGTAAACTTTGTGATGCATTATCTCAATATAGGTAGGTTCTATATAATTTGTTGTTACTTAGTATACATGTTGTCATCAAGCAGTAATTCCAGGTCTTTGTAAATAGAATGATACTCTGAGCTTGTATTAGCATACTTTGATTCAAAACTCCGGTGTTTCTTGGATTGTTATGTACCTGGTCTCCCTTGTGGTGGGTCTTAGATAGTTTTTCTTGTACTCTTTTAGTGTGACATATTAATATAAATATAGCTAGAATACAAAAAGAAAAATAAAGGTAACAAACCTAAGAATGAAAGGGTCAAATGTGCCTATTGAAACATGCTTGGACATGATGAACATAGTGCATAAAGAAGTAGTTAGATCATATAACTCATATTCTTTAATAGAATCACATCAAAATTCCTAATTCATCCAAATAGAGTTCATTCGCAAAGGAGTCTTCTAAGACATAGGAGAACAATAAGGGGAAAGGAAAAGACATTGCTCAAGCATTTGTCGCAGTTGCATCTCAACCTTTCTCATGGGTACTTTACTCAGGTGCATCACAACACATGGCTTCAACTTAGGATGTTTTTTCATCTCTAGAGCCTTGTAGAATGCCAACCATCTTGGGATAATACTCCTCTAGAGGTTTGTGGGAGAGGATCTATTTCCATGGATCATGGGACATTCCAAAATGTTCTCTATGTACCTTCATTGTTAACCAATCTCCTATCAATCTACCAAATCACTCATTCTAGTTCAATCAAGTGAGTTGAGTTCACTCTTGATTCTATCGTCATTAGTGAAATGAACAATGGTGCAAAAGTTGCAGTGGGAAAAGCTTATCATTGGTCGTGGTTGTATATTTTTTCAAACTTTGTTTCCAAGTCTCCTACTATTCTTCTCACTCATTCTAATGAGGTGTGCATATTGTGGCATTAGCAATTTGGCCATCTCAATTACCATTATTGACAACAGCTTAGCAAGTAGAGCATGGGTATAGGTTTTCCTAATGTTCATTGTCTGGATGGTGTCTGCCAAGGCTGCATACTTAGCAAGCATTGATAGGAGGAATTTGACAAAGGCAAAACTTAGAGAGCTACACAGGTTCTAGAGCTTGTGCAAAACAATTTGATGGGTCCATTTCCTCAGCCTTCAATGAGTAGGGACAAATATGTCTTTAATTTTATTGATAATTACTCAAGGTACACTTTCTCTAGCAAAAATCAGAGGTCTTTTAGTACTTTCAGGACTTTAAGTCCCTTGCTAAGAAACAATCAATGAAAGCCATCAAAACTATGTGCATAGACAATGGTGGACAGTATGTGAACAATTGCTTTGAATAGTTCTACACTTTAGAAAGGATCAATTTGCAACATCCAACTCCATACAATCCTCAACAAAATGGTGTCATTCAATGGAAGATCATATCTCTAAAAGAAGTGGCCAATTGCATGATACAGTCTAAATCTCTTGCTCCAAAATTCTAGGTAGAAGCTATAAATTGTGCATGCTATATCCTAAACAGAGTTCCTCATAAGGCATTGAAGGGTGTTGCTCCTTTCAAAGCATGTATTAATCGGAAACTCACCATAAAACACTTCAGGCTATTAGATATTCAAGTATGGGTTCATACTCATAGAGAGAGATGCAAGGCTATGGATACACAAATCCAACCTTACATTTTTGAAGTGTATCAAGATGGTGTTAAGGGTTATTGACTTCTCAATACCACCATCAATCAACTAATTATTGTGAGAAATGTTTGTTTTTAGGAGGGCTCTTCTTCGAGTTACCCTCATGACACATGAAATTTTGCAACATGACCCATCTTCATTGTGGATGCTACAAATAGCAATGATGGTGATACTAAATCACTTGGACTAGCTATCAAAGAAGAGGATTCTTCATCCTCTACTTCTAATGATGTTACTCATGATGAGGAATTAAGTGCAAACCCACCAACCACAAAACCACTTTGGGCACATCAGAGGCTACATGCAACAAGTGGATTGGCTGGGGATCCATCAAACACCAGAAGGACATGTTCACAATTTCAAGGAGCTCCTCATGTATTCACTGCCACTACTGCGGATTTGCAGACCTTCCATGAGGCATCTAGTATTCTTAAGTGGGATGCAACTATGTATGAGGAGTGCAACTCGCTAATGAGGAAGCACACTTGGGATTCGGTTCTCCTTCCCAAAGGAAGGAAACTTATTTTGTGTGAGTGAATGTGTTAGAGAAAATGTGTTATAGATGGGTTGATAAAAAAGTTTAAATTTAGACTAGTAGCAAAGGGCTTCTCACAAGTTCCCAACATTTACTATAATAACACATTTGCACTTGTTGCCAAAATGGATTCCATCCAGCTCATCTTAGCCGTTGTTGGAACACATCACTAGGAATTTCATCAAATGGACATGAAGAGTTCATTTCTTCACAGACACATTGAAGAGGAGATATGCACAGAGTAGCCATAGGGGTTTTCAAATGATTCTTCCATGCTACACAAACTTTCAAAATCCATTCATGGCCTCAAATAGACCCCTTGGGCTTGGTATGCCAAGATGGATTCCTTCATTCTCTCGATGACATTTTAATCTCAATGTCTACATTTTAATATAGGATGATTCTCTCATGTTCATAGTAGTATATGCAAATGATATTTTGATCACATGCAATTCCTTGGCATCCATTACTACTATGAAAATTAATTTGCATGTCAATTTCCTAATGAGTGACTTGGGGCTACTAGATTATTTTCTTATGATTAAGATCACTCAATGTGATTCTAGAATCTCCATGGCACAATGCAAGTATTCTCTTGATCTACTCACACAATTTGATATGGCTAGTTGCAAGCATGTTGCAACTCCTTTCCTTTCTGGCATCAAACTTGAGGCTAACTACTCTTCACCCTTGGTTAACAACACCTTATATCAATAGTTGGTAGCCCTCATATATCCTATGCACATCACATTAGACATTTCATATGCCATGGGTATTATTTCCCAGTTTATGCAGGAACCCCATGAGTTTCACTAGAAGGAAACTAAGTGGATTATTCATTACATCCAAAAAACACATAGGTTTGGAATTCATTATGCAACATGTGTCACTACAACAAAACATGCCATTAGCACCTAGTTTAGCACTAGAATTTAGTGCATTTGAGGGCATGAATTGGGCTGATGAGAGGGCACCAAACCCGACGGTAAACGACGTGTTCACTTGGGCACCGGATTTACCTCTTTAGCGCCTAGTTTTGCTCCATTTTTAGCGCCCAGTTTTGCTTCTTATTTAGCTCCTAGTTTTGCTCCTAATTTAGCGCCTAAACTGTGATATAGCTCCCTAAATAACACCCAAAATACTGCCTAGTTTAGGTCTAGGTGTGGTGCCTAGTTTAACTCCAGGTGTGGCACCTAATTTAGCTTTGGGTTTAGCTCTTGGTTTAGCGCCTAGTTTAGCTCCAGGTGTAGCTCCCAGTTTATCTTCTGGTTTAGCACCTAGTTTAGCTCCTAGTTTAGCTCCACGTGCGGTGCCTAATTTAGCTCTTGGATTAGCTTCTAGTTTAGCACCTGGTTTAGCTCATGATTTAGCTCCTCGTTAAGCGCCTAGTTTAGCTCTTGTTTTAACTCTTAGTTTAGCTCCTTATTTAGCACCTAGTTTAGCTCCTAGTTTAGCTTTTGGTTTAGCGCCTTGTTTAGCTCTAGGTACAGTGCCTAGTTTAGCTCCCAATCATGCTTCATGTTTTGCTTCTAGTGTAGCGTCGAAAATAGCTTCTAGTTTGGCTTCCAAATTAACGCTAAGATGTGCTTCCATTATTGCATCATTTTTTGCTTCCAGAATTGTTTCATTGTTAGCTCTAAGGTTTGCTTCCTTTTAGTTCCAAGGTTTGCTTCCTTTTTAGCGTTTGTTTTTGCTTCTTTTTTAGGTACAGGGTTTGCTTCCTTTTAGTGTTGGGATTTGTTTCTTAATTAGCATCTAGTTTTTCTTCTTGTTAAGCAACCAATTTAACTTTCTACCTATATCCAAAAATAGCTCCAAGTATGGCTTCAAATTTAATGTCGAGTTTTACTTCCATTTTAGAGCCACATTTTGCTTCCATTTTAACAACTCATGTTGTGTCCTTTTTAGCTTCCATTTAGTAATTTAACTTTTTTTTATTTCAATTTAATTAGTTAAATATACATGCATCTTAAAAAACTTATATTATTATAGAGCAAGTCATTGCATTTGAAGTATTTTATACGATAGTTTTTATAAAGAATTTTTAGAGAACTAGACATCCATACAAACTAACATCATTATACTTATTAAATCTTCATCTAAATAAAATCTACAATATACAATATATATATAATAACAAGATAATGATTATAACACGATTATCATCTATAATTAAAACTAGTCAAATATATCAATATTAGATAAATATCATGTCAAACAACTTATATCTTTAATACTGATAAGATCATCATCATATATAACTACAAGAAGTGAAAGTCAAATATGACAATAGATCAATAACATGTCAAAATGATACATGGCCAACAGTGGACGTAAGTTAAGATGATATATGTCCAAATGATATTAGTCAAAATGATAAAACTCAATAATATGGTATTGCATGTGAAAATAATACATATGACAGTAAACATGAAAGTAAGCATCATAACGATATACAACAATGATCAATGATGGAGTCTATAAAATCAATGTCACTGGCTACTGCCAACAACTAGGTCATCATCATTATCTTGAACATCTTTCTGGTCATCATCGTCATCATTCACAGTGTCCTCTTCATTTGTCTCAACATCATCTCCCGTGTCTATATCAGACCCATTATAACCTGGATCTATCTCATGAGGATCAACTGGATCTTCTGGAAGACTCGTGTCTGTATCAGAGCCATTCTAATCTAGATCTATCTCATGAGGATCAACTGGATCTTCTAGAAGACTCGTGTTCTGCAAAAAAGAACATTCAAAGTGAAAAGTTATTATTTATTTCATGCAATATGTAATTTTTTTCTTATATTTCTAATATTACAACATATGAAACGAAACCATAATCATATTACATCATATCAAAGTGCACATACCATAATAAAATTTCAAATAAGTTATACAAATAAGAAGTCATTCCAATGTTGTAAAACATGCAACAATTCCAATAAACGTTAGTAAAGATCGTAAAACAATGTGCCATACATTTTAACTATCAATTGTAAATTCTATTACATAATTGTAAGTGCCAACCCTCTCCATTTTGTGCTATATATGATTATGTTTCCCTATAAAAATCATTTGAGAGTTAATTGGTCTATATATATTATTCTCTTATATTTCACAAATGAATATTTTTCTAGGACATTTTGGCTCATTGTAATATGTTTCAAAGGTCCTTTGAGAATTAACTAGTTTATAGGTAATTTTGAAGATGCTCTCGATACTCATTCAACTAGACCACATCCAAATGTCAATCCTTCCAAAGAAAAAATTCAAAACATCAAGTCCTAAAAGGTTGAAAATTATGAAAAAAATGTAATACAATGTGTCAAGGTGTATTGCCTTGTCTTGTCTTGCCATGCCATTCCATACCATGCCATACTTTGCCATACCATGCCATGTCATGTCTTGCCTTGCCATGCCATGCCATGCCATGCCTTGCTATCGTATGGTATGCATTTCCATACCATGCCTTGCAATGCCATGCCTTGCATTCACTTGTCATGCTTTGTCTTTCCATATCACGCCTTGTCTTGCCATGTTATGTCATGTCCTGCCTTTAGGTTTTTATGCCCTGAAAAAGAATTGGACAAGAGTCCCAGAAATGGTTTGGGATGCCACTTGCAACTAGGCATAAAAAGAAAACCGAAACTAGGATTGAAGAAGCATCGACTTCGATGGATTACTGGGATAGAATTTCAGCTAGAGCACCCTGTTGATGGGGCCTAGATCCCCTGATTCAATAGCAAGAACCAAACTCGCCATCGAGGCCCAATTAGACTCTACAGTGTTTGGAGTGGAATGGTTCTCCAGATCTTGCGATTTGGCCAAATTATCGATGGGATTTATGTTTTCTAGTGAAGGCTCTTCCTTCAGTTAGGACAGTTTTTTTTTCTGCATTTCTCTTGGGTGGGGCTGATATGAGAGATGCAAGCCAGTATAAACCAACTTGACAAATAACAGGACAGAGGTTTTAACTAGAAGGAAGAGGTCAAGCTTGGGATAACCCATTGCTCAAACATGCCACAAGGCCTAGTACTAATACATTAACCAAATGAGCATCCAACTACTGTATGAGAAAATTAATTAACAGAAGAAAACACATACGTAATCAAGATCATGGTAAGCAAAATAATTCATCTACCATAACATTCATCACATAACAACACAACGATTTATCTTCATCATTAAAGCAAAGAACATCAAGACATTGCACCAGATAACTTGACAACAGAATTAATTGCTCTTACTCATTTACTACATCATTCATGGAACAGGAAAGGAAGTAATTCTTCTCCAACTCGAATCACATACATCTGATGAAAATAGCTTGTCTTTGGTTCAGAAGGACTTCTCAATTCACAGCAGTCTCAAAATAATTATCAACAGCTAAAAAAAGGGAATTCTTACAACAACCATCGACCCCTGACTAATCGATCGATGTCTGTATTTATAATCTAAAATCCAACTGTAATTAACGGCTAAATACAATTTAGGCCAAACAAAAATTGTCACGTGGAGTGATAATCCAATATTTTCTTTCAACGGTCTACCTGACATGCCTCTTGAAAAGGGTGGCCTCTTTCATATTTCAGACCAATTGATAAACAAATCTTCACGGGTTTGAGCCCATGGCAACCTGTGTTGTTCCATAGGGGCAGCATATGCTCCTCTGATGTCTACTGCATGCACCCGGTATTTTACCAAACTGGAGTTCAGTTGTTGTAGTATGGCTCGAGCTCTAATCGGGTGACCTGGGAATTGTTGCACTTGCCCTGACATTTGCATCGGTGACTTTTGTGCACTCTTCGGCCCAAAGCAAGTCTTGTATGGAGTGCATCTTGAACACATCGCTCAGGTTAGTGAATTCATCAAGAGTGTCGAATTCGGGGAGACCAACATCTTTCATTACTTTATTATTTTTACCCCGGTGTTTTTGGCACTTGGCCCATTGCTTTTGGATTTCTCGGTGTGGGTCACGAGTCATCTTCACCCAGTATTCGACGGATTTCTTCATGTGGTTGAAACTACTTTTGCCAACCAATCGAATGCCATGATTTTCCTTTTCTCGACCCTGCTAGACCGCTTCAATGTATATGAGTCTCTCTACCGCTAACTATGCCTTTTCGTGCCACTTTTCCATCTCTTGGCATGTCACGAGTGCCATGAGAGTATCCTCCTGGAACTCGACTATGTTCTCGGTTAACAGGTGCCTTTCCTTCTTGAACTCGTTATAAACTTGGTTAAACTCTTCCTTCAGATATACGATGGTTTATGTAGCCCCTTTATAGTATTTGACAAGATGGCACAGGTGTTCGAGCTCCTCCCGGGTGTCGGCTAGTTCCTTTTCATCTCTCCTGGTTCTGTTCTGGGCAGCATCTGAGAGGGCTTTTCCTACGCCGATCAGTTCGAATGTGCGAGCGTCTGCAGTGCTGATTAGGTTCTCTTATGTGGTAACCACGATGGATTGATCCAAAGTGATCCTTCGCCTCTTCGCGGTCCTTTGAACAATGGCCTTCCTCTTTTGATCATATGAGATCGCATAGATGTATGCTACTTCATCTACCGGTTCTGGTATCTGTTGATCTCCCTATGAGAGATTGTTTCTCAAACTACCCGTGGTGTCTATTCACTCAGGAGTGGGTTCTCGAATTTCTTCGCTCTGTTTTGTGGATCTGACCTCTACTTGTCGTTCGTCTAGGACTTGAATATTGGGCGTGATGGAGGCATCAGGCACAGACTCATTGCTTACTTGTTCGTCGGTCGTAGAACTGTCGATTCTCTTTTGTGGAGTTTCGCCACTCGGTCTTGCTTCTACTTCCTGTCTGTCAGACTCTCTTGTGTCGAGACCACCTTCGGACCCTATTTCCATCTGTAAGGCCTGCTTGTCTTGGACCTCGGGCTCAGGGGAAGTGGTTTCTCGGGACCCTTTTCCTCTTGGACTCGCACCGAGGTGTCGTGAGCGGGTTCTAGAATCTCATCGCCGCTATAAATATGTATAAGAGTACTCGAGGGATTGGGCACTTGTGCCTCTATCGAGACCCGGCCTGTCTCTAGTTGAGTTGTCCCTTCTTCCAAAGGATCGATCGATGATGTTGTGGGTTCAGGGTTGCCCAACCCATGGGCATTGACGGAGACTGTGGACCCAGGATCATTTAACTCTGTCGGGATTCTCTGAACAGCAGTTGAGGCTTCAAGTCCTATGAAAAGATACAAGTCATCCCGCATCCATTTCATCGGCAACTCGGTTTGTTGAAGCAACAACGTACCCCTTTCTCATGCAGCTTGATCTTCTGGAAGATCCCTGATTTGTACCGGGGATTCCTGGTGAGTTCCCGCAGCTTCAATGTCTTCTTCAAGTTCACTTATTTCTTCATCCAATTCATATGCAATTGCTCCTCCCAGGCGTCGGCTAATTTCTTGAACTGCTTGCTCCAGAAATGTTGCTTGTTCTTCGTGGCTCATAGCTCTAAACCTGGTTCCTCAAGGATCAACTCTCCTGGACGCCACCACATTCCAGTCTTGGGCGTTTTGAAATGGTCATGGGCATAGGGCCAACAGGATGATACCTGCGACGCGTGCTGTAGAACCAATCCCTTGGGATCGTGTTTGCGAAATCGATCAGTTTGGAACCGAAATTCCAATTGACCTAGACCTAGTTGTTAAGCATGTGCAATATCTTTGACTATGCAGAATCCGATATGAAACCCATACGGTATGAAAGCTCACTTCTTGTCTTTTACTAAAGTTGCATTATATCCTTGCAGGATGGTTTGATAGCAAATTTCCTCTAACACTAGCTGGTCGGGAACATAAATAGGTAATAAGCGGGGTGCTCCTGTGGCACCGAAAACCCTGATGTAGGTTTCTCGTTCTTCCAAATACCTGTGGCCAATTTTGGCTATAACCTTCTTTGTTTCATCTGACAATCTAGGGCATTCTCTTCTAAAGAGCAAGGAGTAAATGTGTGCAATAAATTGATCACAAATAACAGCATAGGATTTTTTGTACCTGTTTTCCCATAGGATGTTGAAGTATACATGGACAACCAGCTCTGAAGGGTGCCAATTCAGATTCATCCCAGCAAAAGCGATCCTGGCGCAGATCACGTCCATTAGATATGAAGTCATGTAGAAGTCGATGGTATCTCCCTCCTTCGGCTCCTGAGCCTGTCTTATGCAGGTGCTTCACTGTTTGGAGATGATGGCACCCCAACTGAAGCCTGTACCTGAAATGGTGATTGTAAAAGCCAGAGGCATCCAAGCCTCTGAAAATCGGGAACAGTCTTTTTCCCCATGTAACCTGCAAAGCAAAGCCATGAGGTATATGTATGGTTCCCTGAGATTTGGTCGTTCAGTACCAGCCAGCAGTCTGGTTCGTGAATTTTTTGTCTTCTATCCACCAAGATGACATGATTTTGCTGGTATTGTGTGACACATAGAAACTTAAGACGAAATCGATGCTTAGCTTTAGCTTGGAATCTTTGAGCTTATAGTAGCTCTGAACCTCTGATGGCAGGAAGACTCCAACGCACTCGTCGATATCATCATTAATCAAACATTTTTGGGTGTCAGTGTGGTCAATGATCCACTTCAAGAGCTCAATGCAAGGAAAGACTGGAGATCGACTTGCCACCATGTGCAGATAAGCCCTGTGAATGTTGGGGAGCACCTCATCGTCGAGCTTCCTCGTTTTAGGATCGCTATGCAGGGTATATTCGAGGGGTTCTTCTTTCTTGATTTTCTTGAAAACTTATTCCCAGCGAGCAAATTCCATTTTGGCTCCAATACTTGCCTCCATGTCTCCGAACGCTAGGGGCTGGACAAAAGGCTCCTTGGTGATTCTCTTGGTGGACAGCTTCTTCGGAGGCATTGTTCCTGCAATTTAAAATGTCATTTGAACATGCGTGAAAAGCAGCATTGGGTGAGAATATATAAAATGGAGCGCAAAATCCATAAGCGAACCCATACCTGTAATGTTGGCTAAGATAACGGTTTTAATACTCACTAGACTTTGGACACTTCCTGTGGATTGTTAGCTTCGCTCTCCTGTCTGCTCTGAACTTCTTGTTGCGCAGAACGGGATCATACACAATGACTCGAAAGGAATATAACAGGGAGATACTATCAGTCATATCAGTTAGTTAATACGAGTAATGAACGCAAATTCAAAATAAACCATTATCGGATTTATGCAGATAAATTCTGACTGGTTGACGGCAGAGGCACGGATGGAGATGCATTGTATCGATGAGTTTAACGGTTCCTTTTGATTTGCGCACGAGTCAGTAAATGCAACGTACCTACCACACTCTGAGGTTAACATGTCTCGCCATGTCACGTCACTTGGTGAATGAATCAGGGATCGGTTATTATCAAAGTGCGTACTTACATTGATAGGCTCTTCATGAAACTTTTGACGTCGATGATATAGGGGTTGGCGATCAGGGGAAAGTTCAGGTACACAGCTTCTCGGCGAGCCTCCATCTTCATGAGCTTTTGGCGTTGAAAACATTTCAGGCGTCGGTAGTCGGGGGTGTTACTCTTCCTTTCGTGCGGTGCGTACTATTATATCTTTATGTCGAAGTCGATCGAATCGGTCTTCGGCAAAATCCTTCCCGAGGTTTATTCATAAGAAAGAATCATTTCATCAGCCTCAGCCGATGTCGATGAGGGGCGGTACTCGGCTACTTTGACTCCCCAAACGATTTTCGCCACCATCATTTTTCGTCAATGCCGAAATTCTCTTGTGAGTCGGGGAAAATTCTGGGTCGTCGATTCCTTGAGTAGTTGTCAAGTATTTTAGAGTTAAGATGATTCTTCATTGTAAATGCAACGCACCTACCACACTCTGGGTTAACATGTCTCGTCACATCACGTCACTTGGCGAATGAATTGGGGATCACTTATTATCAGAGTGCATACTTACATTGATAGGCTCTTGATGAAACTTTTGACACTGATGATATAGGGGTTGGCGATCGAGGTAAAGTTCAGGTACACGGCTTCTCGACGGGCCTCCATCTTCATGAGCTTTTGGCATTGAAAACATTTCGAGCGTCAGTAGTCGGGGGTGTTACTCTTCCTTTCGTGTGGTGCATACTATTATATCTTTCTGTCGAAGTCAATCGAATCAGTCTTCGGCAAAATCCTTCTCGAGGTTTATTCATAGGAAAGAATCATTTCATCAACCGACACCAATGAGGGTCGATACTCGACTACTTTGACTCCCCAAACGATTTTCGCCACCATCATTTTTCATCGATGCCGAAATTCTCTTGTGAGTCGGGGAAAATTCTGGGTCGTCGATTCCTTGAGTAGTTGTTAAGTATTTTAGAGTTAAGATGATTCTTCGTTGTATATTCAAGTGAACTTTTAATCAATTAAAACGTGAAAAATATAAGACCATCGAAGGATCAATTTCAAGCCGAGGCGAAAACAATCAAAAGTAAACTATAGGGTGGTACCCAAAAGGAAATGGTCACAGAACTTTTAGGGTGTGTTGAGTACTCAACACACCCCACACTCTCAGGTGCCATGCCTCGGAAGTCGCTTTACTCTTTGATTTCGAGAATTAGTGTTTTGTTCAGTTTGAAGCAATGCAACATTTGGATTAAGGGGTCCAATTTATGAAATTGTCCCTCGTGAGCAGATCGATAATGTGGTCAACTAGTCCATGCCTAAACAAGCTTGCAACATCTTACGGAACTCAAAAAAGTTGCTCTGTTAGGTTTTTATGCCCCAAGGAGCAATTGGCCAAGAGTTCCTGAAATGGTTTGGGATGCAACTTGCAACTTGGTATATAACGAAAACCGAGACTTGGATTGAGGAACCATCATCTCTGTTGGATTCCTGGCATAGGATTTCAGCTAGATCACCGCACTCCCAGGTCCAATCCCTCGTAAGTTGTTTTTTTCATCGATTTTGAGAACTAGGGTTTTGCTCAATAAGAAGCAATGCAACAATTGGATTTAGGGGTCCAATTTATAAAACAATGCCTCGGGAAAAAATTGACAATGTGGTCACATAAGTCCATGTCTAAACAAGCTTGCAGCATCTCAAAGAACTCAAAAATGTTGCTTCGTTAGGTTTTTATGCCCTGGGGAGGAATTGGCCAAGAGTCTCTGAGATGGTTTGGGATGTCACTTGCAACTTGGAATAAAAATAAAACCGAGACTCGGATTGAGGAACCGTTGACTTTGATGGATTACTGGGATAGGATTTCAGCTAGAGCACCCCTCACTCTTGGGTGCCATACCTCAAAAGTTGTTTTACTCATTGATTTCAAGAATTAGGGAGTTTTGCTCAGTAAGAAGCAATGCAACATTTGGATTTAGCGGTCCCATTTATGAAATCATGCCTCAGGAGCAGATGGACAATGTGGTCACATAGTCCATGCCTAAACAAGCTTGTAGCATCTCACGGAACTCAAAAATGTTGCTCCGTTAGGTTTTTATGCCCTGAGGAGGAATTGGCCAAGAGTTGTCGAAATGGTTTGGTATGCGACTTGCAACTTGGTATATAAGAAAAATAGAGACTTGGATTGAGGAATCGTTGTCTCCGTTCGATTCATGGAATAGGATTTCAACTAGAGCACCCCTCACTCCCGAACTCAATCCCTCATAAGAATTGTTTTTCATCGATTTTGAGAACTAGGGTTTTGCTCAATAAGAAGCAATACAACATTTGGATTTAGGGATCCAAATTATGAAACCATGCCACAGGAGCGGAGTGATTGGCCAAGAGTCCCTGAAATGGTTTGGGATGCCACTTGCAAATGGGCATAAAACCAAAATAGAGACTCGGATTGAGTAACCGTCGACTCCAATAGATTATTGAGATAGGATTTCAGCTAGAGCACCCCTCACTCTCGGGTCCCATGACTCGGAAGTTGCTTTACTCATTGATTTCGAGAATTAGTGTTTGGCTCAGTTTGAAGCAATACAGCATTTGGATTAACGGGTCCAATTTATGAAATTGTCCCTCGTGAGCAGATCGATAATGTGGTCACCTAATCCATGCCTAAACAAGCTTGCAGCATCTCACAGAACTCAAAAATGTTGCTTCGTTAGGTTTTTATGCCCTGAGGAGGAATTGGTCAAGAGTCCCTGAAATGGTTTGAAATGCGACCTGCTACTCGGTATATATCAAAAATTGAGACTCAGATTGAGGAATCATAGTCTCCGTTGGATTCCTGGCGTGGGATTTCAACTAGAGCACCCCTCTCTCCTGGGTCCAATCCCTCCTAAGTTTTGTTTTTCATCGATTTTGAGAACTAGGGTTTTGCTCAGTAAGAAGCAATGCAACAATTGGATTTAGGGGTCCAATTTATGAAACCATGCCTCAATAGAAAAATGGACAATGTGGTCACATAGTCCATGCCTAAACAATCTTACAGCGTCTCACGGAACTCAAAAATGTTGCTCCATTAGGTTTTTATGCCCCGAGGAGGAATTGGTCAAGAATCCCTGAAATGGTTTGGGATGCCACTTGCAACTGGGCATAAAACGAAAACTGAGACTCGGATTGAGGAACCGTCGACTTCGATGGATTACTGGGATAGGATTTGATCTAGAGCACCCCTCACTCTCGGATGCCATGCCTCGAAAGTTGTTTTACTCATTGATTTCGAGAATTAGTGTTTGGCTTAGTTTGAAGCAATGAAACATTTGGATTAAGGGGTCCAATTTATGAAATCGTCTCTCATGAGCAAACAAATAATGTGGTCACCTAGTCCATGCCTAAACAAGCTTGCAACATCTCACGGAACTAAAAAATGTTCCTTCATTAGGTTTTTATGCCCTGAGGAGGATTTGGCCAAGAGTCTCTGAAATGGTTTCGGATATGACTTGCAATTTGGTATATAACCAAAACCGAGACTCGGATTGAGGAACCTTCATCTCCGTTGAATTCTTGGCATAGGATTTCAGCTAGAACAGCCCTCACTCCCGAGTCCAATCTCGCGTAAGTTGTTTTTTTCATCGATTTTGAGAACTAGGGTTTTTCTCAGTAAGAAGCAATGCAACATTTCGATTTAGGGGTACAATTTATAAAACCATGCCTCGAGAGCGAATGGAGAATGTGGTCACATAGTCCATGCTTAAACAAGCTTCCAACATCTCACGGAACACAAAAATCATGCTCTGTTAGGTGTTTATCGCCTGAGGAGGAATTGGCCAAGAGTTGTTGAAATGCTTTGGGATGCGACTTGCAATTGGGCATAAAACGAAAACTGAGACTCGGATTGAGGAACCGTCATCTCCATTGGATTACTGGGATAGGCTTTCAGCGAGAGCACCCCTCATTCTCAGTTCTCATGCCTCAGAAGTTGTGTTACTCATTGATTTCGAGAACTAATGTCTTGCTCAGTTTGAAGCAATGCAGCATTTGGATTAAGGGGTCCAATTTATGAAACTGTCCCTCGTGAGCGGATAGATAATGTGGTCAACTAGTCCATGCCTAAACAAGCTTGTAGCATTTAACGAAACTCAAAAATGTTGCTTTGTTAGGCTTTTATGCCCTGAGGAAAAATTGGTCAAGAGTCCTCGAAATGGTTTGGGATGCGACCTGCAACTTGGCATATCATGAAAACCAAAACTCGGATTGACGAACCGTCATCTCCGTTGGATTCCTGGCAAAGGCTTTCAGCTAGGACACCCCTCACTTCCGGGTCCAATCCCTCTGAAGTTGTTTTTTTCATCGATTTTGAGAACTAGGGGTTTGTTTAGTTTGAAGCAATGCAACATTTGGATTTAGGGGTCCAATATATGAAACCATGCCTTAGGAGCGGATAGACAATGTAGTCACATAATCCATGCCTAAACAAACTTGCAGCATCTCACGGAACTCAAAAATGTTGCTTTGTTAGCTTTTTATGTCCTGAGGAGGAATTGGCCAAAAGTCCCCAAAATGGTTAGGGATGCGACTTGCAATTAGGCATAAAATGAAAACCGAGTCTCGGATTGACGAACTGTCGACTTTGATGGATTATTGGGATAGTATTTCATCTAGAGCACCCCCGACTCTAAGGTGTCATGCATCAGAAATTACTTACTCATTGATTTCGAGAACTAGTGTTTTGCTCAGTTTGAAGAATCCAATTTATGAAACCATGCATCGGGAGCAGATGAACAATGTGGTCACATAGTCCATGCCTAAACAATCTTGCAACATCTCACAAAACTCAAAAATACTGCTCTAAGAGTACCTGAAATGGTTCGGGATGTGACCTGCAACTGGGCATAAAACGAAAACCGAGACTCGGATTGAGGAACGGTCAACTCCGATAGATTACTATGATAGGATTTCAGCTAGACCACCCCACTCTCGGGTGTCATGTTTCAGAAGTTGTTTTTCTCATTGATTTCGAGAACTAGTGTTTTGCTCAGTTTGAAGCAATGCAGTATTTGGATTAAGGGGTATATTATCCTCCATAGTGTCTCAAGGATGAGAATGGAAACTGACGGAGGTAACCTCGAACCACTTAGGATTTGGTAGCTAGCTCTACCGAATCAAAGAGAGCTCTCTCTGTGATCTTATAGTCAAAACATGATTGAAGAGGGTAAAAGGATATTAGTCTAGGTCTGAGCTCTGGGGTTTTGAAATTTAGGGTTTGGGCTGAATCAAGAGAGGCCAAGGAAACTAGGTCAGATCTAAAAGATTTCAGTTGCATGGATACAAAGGGGCATGGCAGGTATGTTCAATGACACTTTGAGGTTGTCAATTGTAGTGTAGGGTGGAAAAGCAAAGGTTCAAAATGAGCATGACAAGGATGAGTTCATTTATCAGAAGATGAATAACATAAACATGAAATTCCTACCAAAACAGAGCATAAACTTTGTGAATTTTGTTTAACATCTTATAGGAAGTTCACTGAAAGTAAAGATATGGAAAGAAGGGGAATTAAGCATTCATAAAAGTGAATTACATAAGAAAAACGCTACCATGAAATCATACCACATGAATCCCTATATAATAGTTGCAGCTGACCTTGTATTTTTGCAAAAATAAATTGTTTTAAAGCTCCAAGCCTTCTACTCTCTGATGTCCCACCCTAAATCTGACTAAAAACTAGATAAATATAGACCAAAACTATCTTCCCCTCTCTCAAGTGTCAAATCCCTCTTGATCGAAACAGTGCACACAAATTTCTCTAACCAAACCTAAGACTAGGGAGGAGGTTAAAACAAACTCTCCTTTTAACCTTTGACTAACCTTTCTATCATAAACGACCTTCATAATTACATCAAAATTACATTAACAAGCTCAATTTACATTCATCTACATCATGTCAACTCAAATCAAGAGAAATTACATCATGAGAAACTAAGTTTGACTGGAGAAACTCAAAAATTTGACCTCCAGGGAAAACCGTAGCTCATTCAGGGAAAAACGCAGCGCCATCTAGGAAAACAAAGGCGCCAACTTGCAGGGAAATTTTAAGTGACTTCATGTACTCCAAATGTTGATATGAAGGTACCATTGGAAAGCTTAGGATGTCTAGTTGTCCATAGAGTCCTTAAGCAAGCAAAATGGCCTCTCCAAGGCTGAGAAAAATTGATTCTCCCAAGGTCACTCCAAAAGCACAACGCCAGGGTGAAAATAGTGGCAAAAAGTGGGTTTTTAGCTTGTTTTTTGCATTTTTCTTCCACCCAAAAAACTGACATTACACAAATTGACTCGATTGCTTGTGTACTCAGCTTTCAAACCTTATTACACATATTTACATCTTAATAAAGATCAAAATGTTTTTAGAGATCGTAATATAACACTTTTCCCTATTACTACTCCCTCTAATGGTGATTTTGATGATGACATGACCTATTTACATGACTTTTGACAATATGACCTAATGATGACACTATATGGAATGATAACCAGAATGATGAAATTTGATCAATGGTAACTAACAGGACTGACAGACACTAACATGGTCCAATTTATGAAATAGTCTCTTGGGAGCGGATGGATAATGCGGTCACCTAGTCCATGCCTAAACAAGCTTGCAACATCTCACGGAACTCAAAAATGTTGTTTTGTTAGTCTTTTATGCCCTGAGGAGGAATTGGCCAAGAGTCCCCGAAATGGTTTGGGATGCAACTTGCAACTGGGCATATCACGAAAACCGAGACTCGGATTGAGGAATCGTCATCTCCGTTGGATTCCTGGCATAGGATTTTAGCTAGAGCACCCCTCACTCCCAGTTCCAATCCCTCGGAAGTTGTTTTTTTCATCAATTTTGAGAACCAGTGTGTTTATCAATAAGAAGCAATGCAACATTTGGATTTAGAGGTCCAATTTAGGAAACCATGTCTCGGGAGAAGATGGACATGTGGTCACCTAATGCATGCCTAAACAAGCATGCAACATCTCATGGAACTCAAAAATGTTGCTACGTTAGGCTTTTATGCCCTAAGGAAGAATTGGCCAAGAGTCCCCGAAATGGTTTGGGATGCCACTTGCAACTAGGCATAAAACGAAAACTGAGACTCGGATTGAGGAACTGTAGACTTCGATGGATCACTGAGATAGGATTTCATCTAGAGCACCCCTCACTCTCGGGTGTCATTCCTCAGAAGTTATTTTACTCATTGATTTCGAGAACTAGTGTTTGGCTCAGTTTGAAGCAATGCAACATTTGGATTAAGGGGTCCAATTTATGAAACCGTACCTCGTAAGCGGATCGATAATGTGCTCACTTAGTCAATGCCTAAACAACCTTCCAGCATCTTAGGGAACTCAAAAATGTTGTTTTGTTAGGTTTTTATGCCCTGAGGAGGAATTGGCCAAGCGTCCCTGAAATGGTTTGGGATGCAAATTGCAACTCGCTATATAACGAAAATCAAGACTCGGATTGAGGAACCATTGTCTCTGTTGGATTCCTAGCATAAGATTTCAGCCAGAGCACCCCTCACTCTCGGTGTCATTCCTTAGAAGTTGTTTTACTCATTGATTTCGTGAATTAGTATTTGGCTCAGTTTGAAGCAATGCAACATTTGGATTAAGGGGTCAAATTTACGAAACCGTCCCTAGTGAGCAGATCGATAATGTGGTCACCTAATCCATGTCTAAACAAGCTTGCATCATCTCACGAAACTCAAAAATGATAACCAGAATGATGACCAAGATAACCAAGACACTCTTCCAAGAAATAATGACCTGACCATGGTAAGATTTATTGACCATGAAGATGAAAGGAGTAGTAATGACCGAGCTATACTAACCAATAATCAAATTTTTATTTGAAAACTCCTTGAAACTATAAAAATTTACCCTAGGACACTATGAACCATATGAAAGAGCAAAATTTGATCACTAGTGACTAACAGGACTGACAAACACTAACAGGGAACTCAAAAATGTCACCTAGTCCATGCCTAAACAAGCTTGCAACATCTCACGGAACTCAAAAATGTTGCTTTGTTAGTCTTTTATGCCCTGAGGAGGAATTGGCCAAGAGTCCCCGAAATGGTTTGAGATGCGACTTGCAAATCTACATATTACGAAAACTGAGACTCAGATTGAGAAACTGTCGTCTCTATTGGATTCCTAGTATAGTATTTCAGCTAGAGCACCCCACTCCTGGGTCCAGTCCAATCTCTCGAAAGTTGTTTTTTTCATCGATTTTGAGAACTATGGTTTTGCTTATTAGTTTGAAGCAATGCGAAATTTGGATTTCGAGGTCAAATATATGAAACCAAGCCTTGGGAGCGGATAAACAATGTGGTCACATAGTCCATGCCTAAATAAACTTGCAACATCTCATGGAACTCAAAAATGTTGCTCTATTATTTTTTATGCCCTGAAGAGGAATTGGCCAAGAGTCTTCGAAATGGTTTGGGATGCAACTTGCAATTAGGCATAAAACGAAAACAGAATCTCGGATTGAGGAACCGTAGACTCTGATGGATTATTGGGATAGAATTCATCTAGAGCACCCATCACTCCTGGGTGCCATGCCTCAGAAGTTGTTTTACTCATTGATTTCAAAAACTAATGTTTTGTTTAGTTTGAAGCAATGCAACATTTGGATTAAAGGATCCAATTTATAAAATCGTGCCTTGGGAGCAGATGGACAATGTGGTCACATAGTCCATGCCTAAACAAGCTTACAGCATCTCACGGAACTCAAAAATATTGCTCTGTTAGGTTTTTATGCCCTGAGGAGGAATTGGCTAAGAGTCTCTAAAATGGTTTGGGATGCGACATGCAACTGGGCATAAAAAGAAAACCGTAAATCGGATTAAGGAACATCGACTCTAATGGATTACTAGGATAGAACTTCAGCTAGACCACCACTCACTCTCGGGTGCCATGCCTCAAAAGTTGTTTTACTCATTGATTTCGAGAACTAGTGTTTGGTTCATTTTGAAGCAATGTAGCATTTGGATTAAGGGGTTCAATTTATGAAATCGTCCCCTAGTCTTAAACAAGCTTGCAACATCTCACAGAACTCAAAAATGTTGTTTCGTTAGTCTTTTATGCCCTGAGGGGGAATTGGCCAAGAGTCCCCGAAATGGTTTGGGATGCGACTTGCAACTGGGCATATCATGAAAACCGAGACTCCAGATTAAGGAATCGTCGTCTCCATTGGATTCCTGGCATAGGATTTTAGCTATATCCAATCCTCGAATGTTGTTTTTTTCACCGATTTTGAGAATTAGTGTTTTGTTCAATAAGAAGCAATGCAACATTTGGATTTAGGGGTCCAATTTAGGAAACCATGCCTCAGGAGCAGATGGACAATGTGGTCACCTAATCCATATGCCTAAACAAGCATGCAGCATCTCCTGGAACTCAAAAATGTTGCCCTGTTAGGCTTTTATGCCCGAAGGAGGAATTGGACAAGAGTTCCCGAAATGGTTTGGGATGCCACTTACAACTGGGCATAAAACAAAAACCGAGACTCGGATTGAGGAACCTGTTGAGCACTCAACACACCCTAAAAAGCCTTTATCAAATTTTTTACTTTTGGGGTACTACTTAATCTTCTACACTGTCTGATTCGATTTCATTTTGAGAAATGTTTTGTCTTTGCTTATTTTCAGGACTCTCGTCACCTATTCAGGTTTGCTTGAACTTATGAAACCCCGTAACTAAAAAGACCTTAACACCTGAATAAAGAATCGACAACGAAACACTCCACTCAATGCGCTCAGGTTTGGCATCAGAAGGAATTCAAAGAAGAAAAATGAACCACTCGGAAAACCACAGTCATCGAGCGTCGGTCTCCATCGGCATCGGCAAAAGAAAGTTTTGGTTTGCGTTAAGTTTTTCATAAAGATATCGTCAATAGTTGATTCCCTTTCGGCATCGGCAAAAGACGACAAGGACAAATGTTAACGAAGAACAAAAAGATATCGTCGATCCCCGATGCTTTTTTGGCATCGGGACATTTTCAAGGGAGTCAATCCGAAAGTGCTTTGATAGGTTTTTTCGTCGATCGTCGATCCTGGACACTTTTTCGACTTCGACAAGGTAAGGTTTGTTTTAGAACAAATAACTTAAGGAATGTCCAGACTCCGATTAATACATGCAAATTAAGTCGCTAGTATCCAACGCCACGTGTCTTTACCAGTTAAGAGGGTTGTACGGTCTAGTTCTATCCCGAGTTATTCTTGGTTCCCTAGGTCTCAGTCACACCTCCGAGTCAGCTTTGTTGTGTCAACATTGTACGGTAAGATCGATCGACGTCGGAACTTTTTGCAGGAGGATATCAACGAAAACATTCATAGCACAACCTCGATCCCCTATCCACCCACTAAAAGAGCAACACGACGGGATGTTTTAGCATTAGATATGATCGAATTTTGAGCATTTAAGGAGCTAATTAATACTCGATCCTGCATTAATTGCTACCTCGTGCGCCAATCAAAACAGTCCTTTAAAATCACCGCTAGACCACATCACCACCCGCGCCTCCGTCGTCAACCCACGATGAATTTAAGTTCTAGAGATTCGGTGGCAAATTTATTGAAAATTCACTCATAACCCGAATTGAATCGCTAACGTGACACGGTATGATCTTTCCTATTTAAAATCTCTTGAGCCGTTGTGAACGAAATCATTCTATGCGCTAGAGAATTCCAGAGCATTCGAAGGAGCAAGACGAGCAACTCGAAGGCTGTATCAACCCCGTGATTATCAAAATAACCAGGTTTTAACAAGCTTCAGAGGTATGTATCCGAGTCTGTAAATTTTACGTGGCTATAATTTATGTGTTTATCCGGGTTTCTTTACATATCTCTGAAATTTTACTTAAGTTACAGGAACAATGCCGCCAAGAAATCTTTCCACCAGACGCTCGTCGAGAGCACCAAAGCTAAAAGAACCAGAGATAGGCGAGGCTCTTCTCCAGGGATCGTGAGGCAATTGAAATACATCCCTAGGCCGGAGCATGTCGTCAAGACAGCAACGAAGAAAGTTTTCATCCAGCCTCCGGCCTTTGGCAATACTGAGGCAAGCACCAGGTCCAAGATGGCACTTCCACAATGGGGGGATCTCTTTAACATGATCATTCGAGACGAATACCCGGAATATGTCCCACACAGTGATTTGAACGTAAGGGCACTCGACGACCAGGTGTTCCCAAACATCCGACGGTCGTATCTACACATGGTGGCAAGCAGAACCCCCATTTTCCCCTGCATAGAGGTCCTGAAATGGCTCATCGACCACACAAACACACAGAAGTGTTTAATCAACGATGACAATAACAGGTGTGTCGGAGTTTTCCTCCCGGTAAAAGTTCAGAAGTATTACAAACTCAAAGACCCAGAGGAGCAGCTAAACACAGAGTTTGTGGTGAAGTTCTACGAACACCACGACACCAGTCGGGTGATGGCTTCATGGTGGAGGGAGGACAAGAAGTATACCAACCGAAGCACTGGCTGGTATGGTACGGTTAACTTGAAGGAGCCATACGTCTATTTGATGGCTCTCATCTGTCGATTGTACGGAGAGAAAGATTGCTCCAAGTTTTTAGAGGCATGGATGTCTTTGGCATTCACAGTTGCGATCATCGGGTGCAGCTTCAACAGGGGAGCAACAATGTCCAAGCAACTAAGCATATGTGTGCAGCAGGCTCAGACGTCGAAGGTAGGGGAAGCACCAACTTTTTACATGGCTTCATACCTGCTCGATGTCATGAGCGCTAGGAACGTCTTCGTCGGCATGAATCTGAGTTGGCATGTTGCAAAGCTCTCGATCCACGTCTACTTCAGCATGTTGTGGGAAAACATGTATAAGAAATCTTACTCCCTCATCTGCGATGAATTCATCACCCAAATTTATTTTATTCTTTTTAAGAAGGAATGCCCAAGGTTATCGGTGGCAAACAAGAAATGATATCCAAGGTAGGCCATTAGTATTTGGACGAGCACGCCACCTACATCAGGATGTTCGGGGCCACCGGAGCACCACATCTCCTACCAGCTCATGTCCCAGAGCGGCTCGTCGTAGGAGAAATATGTTATGAGACCATCTTGTAAGACTACAACGCCACCCTGGTCAAAGACAACAAACGGGTTTTCATACCATATGGTTTCCATGTAGGTTTCTATTTGGTAAAGGATACCGCTCAAGCCTAATAAGAAAGGGTGAGCCAACTCAAATTCAAATTCCCGACGGGCCAATTCCACAAGCACAATCCAAAGAGCCTGGTCCTGCAGCATGCTTCACAAGTACCGTCATGTTGGTCATATGCTCACGACAAGTTCGAAGACGAAGTCTTCACAGAAAACGCCCAGGACTGGGACGAGGCGGTGCAAAGGATGGCCGACCCGAAAGTGACCATGTTCAAGGCCATGAGCATGGATGAACAGGCGGCGACAATAGAGCAGTCGGCTCAAGAGGCCCTCAGAGCTAGGGAAGAAATCAGAGCAACAGAGGCAAGAGAGGTGCAGAGCAGCGATTTGTCTATGACACTGGAGGCACAGGCAAGGGGATTGCTCCTAATGGAACAGGCACAGAGAGTAATTGATCAGTTGTAGAACGACCCGGACCTCGTAGAAATGACAAGGGTCCCTGTCGACATTCCAATCGAAAGTCGAGTAGGTCCAAGTGACCCATAGCCAATACAAATTGAAGAGAGCACCGGGTTAGATAACCCTGAAGTTTCAACGCCACAGGTTGGATCACTTGGGGATGTTTCAGCTCAGCCATAGATAGCGAAGACATCAGGGAGAGCAAGTGCACCAAACCCCTTACATGGCTTAATAACGATCTATGATGATGAAGAGAGTTCAAAGGTTTCTCTGGTGACTCTGGTACATATCACAGAGGAAAAGGAACCTGAGAAAGCATCTTCCCCAGTTCCCGATGCTCAAATTCAAAGCCTTCCACAAAGTGACCAGGAGGTCGAAAGTGTCTTAGACACTGAGCTACTCGATGCGTCGGAGACCCAAGTGGACATCCCTAAGGACGAGCTAGGGTCGGGTGAACAAGAAGAGGAAGTGCCACAGCAAGAAACCAACATCTCAATAGCCGATTATCAAGTAAGTACTGACCCTGCCCCTGATGCATCAATTTCGACCGGTACTTTACCTCCCGATGAGCAACAACCAGAGGTCGAACTTTCAGAACACACAGAAGAGGTTCAAGAACCCAGCCTTCCACAGATTTACACCATTGGGAGCTTGGGAAACACGCTTACTTGGGGAGAACAGCAAATCCCTGAACCCGTGGATGAGGTCGTCGATATACAAGCCATCACTTACGACTAAAAGAGGAAAGCCATCATGAAGAGAACCACCAAGAAGAGGAGGCTTACTCTTGACAGCTCCATCCTCGTCACCACAGAGGAAAAATTGATTAGCACAGAGCATGCCAAGACATCTGAGGTTATCGGCGCGGGGATGGCAATTACAGATGCCACCCTGGATAGACCGAGGAAAGATGAAGAGGAGTTGGTCGTTGCGCTGAAGAAGTTGGAGCATCTACACCATTTAGCGAAATATTATCAGGACTCCACACAGGTCACGGTGTTCTTGAGAAGCGAATTTCAGGACGCCTACAGTAAATTCACGAATGAGCGGCACCTTTTCACTGCGGGGTTAGCCAATTTCCACGAAGACGGGGTTAGCCGATTTCCAGGAAGACACCCTCATGGCGTTGGCGACGTGCAAGGATATGGAAAGATGGTATTAGAAAGCACACCAAGCAGTGGAAAGGATCGATTACATCAGCGCAGTTCAACAGGACTGAGACGCCGAAGAGCACCGCATTTGAGTATTAAGGGATGACAACATCGACCGCATAAAGAAGTCGATCGAATACTGGGTGAAAATGGCCCAAGAACCTCATCAGGAAATCCAAGAGAAATGGGGCAAGTGTGAAAAGAGTTGGACCAAGATCAATCAGGTGATGAGAGACATCGGCCTTCCAGAATTCGCCACACCAGATGACTTTGTCGACTTGCATGACATAGTCAAATTACATGTTGAACAAGACTCATCGTGGGCTGCGGAAATAGCAAAGGTGGCGAACATGGTGTCAGGTTAAGTACAGCAGTTCATGGAACACTCAATCAAGGTTCGGACAGTTTTGCAACAGTTAAGTGCTAGAATAGTCAAGTATCGAGTATGGGCAGTGGAGATAAAGGAGATCCTTTTGACCCCAATAGATCAACACAGATTCTCGTATGCCAACACATGCGATGATCTCTTCGTCAAATGGTCAGAGTATGAGAAGAGCCATCCACTCAAGTGAAACCATTTGATGACTCTTAGAAGATTGAGAGATGAAAGTGTCATGTGGCGATGTTTTGTTTTACTTAGCTTGCACTTTTGATAGTTATTTTTAGTTAATAATATGTTATAAATAAGAGGATCGACATGTTAGAAGAGGTATATGGTTTTTGCAAAGACCCTCTTTTTTTAATTTGTAAAGAACTATTTCGGAGTGCTACCTTAATTGAGAACTCTTGTTTAGGACCAGAGACAAAGTTATGTTCATGTTCATTGTTCATTGTTCATTTTTATCTCATGAATGGATGTTGTAACGAGTAAGAGTCTCTGAATCTGTTGATAAGTTATTTGATTCAACATTTTTATAGTTCTTGTCTTTAATGATGAAAAGAAAATCGTTGTGTTAATGTGTGATCAATGATTAGAGCTAAGGAAACTATTTTTTTTGTCATCGTTTATTACATGTATGTTTTCTTCTGATAATTGTATCTCAGTCAATGATTGGAACACCAACAGGTTAATGTATTAGTA
>ML792570.1:648887-675085 GCA_009831015.1 Picea engelmannii
GGATGAGTTCATTTATCAGAAGATGAATAACATAAACATGAAATTCCTACCAAAACAGAGCATAAACTTTGTGAATTTTGTTTAACATCTTATAGGAAGTTCACTGAAAGTAAAGATATGGAAAGAAGGGGAATTAAGCATTCATAAAAGTGAATTACATAAGAAAAACGCTACCATGAAATCATACCACATGAATCCCTATATAATAGTTGCAGCTGACCTTGTATTTTTGCAAAAATAAATTGTTTTAAAGCTCCAAGCCTTCTACTCTCTGATGTCCCACCCTAAATCTGACTAAAAACTAGATAAATATAGACCAAAACTATCTTCCCCTCTCTCAAGTGTCAAATCCCTCTTGATCGAAACAGTGCACACAAATTTCTCTAACCAAACCTAAGACTAGGGAGGAGGTTAAAACAAACTCTCCTTTTAACCTTTGACTAACCTTTCTATCATAAACGACCTTCATAATTACATCAAAATTACATTAACAAGCTCAATTTACATTCATCTACATCATGTCAACTCAAATCAAGAGAAATTACATCATGAGAAACTAAGTTTGACTGGAGAAACTCAAAAATTTGACCTCCAGGGAAAACCGTAGCTCATTCAGGGAAAAACGCAGCGCCATCTAGGAAAACAAAGGCGCCAACTTGCAGGGAAATTTTAAGTGACTTCATGTACTCCAAATGTTGATATGAAGGTACCATTGGAAAGCTTAGGATGTCTAGTTGTCCATAGAGTCCTTAAGCAAGCAAAATGGCCTCTCCAAGGCTGAGAAAAATTGATTCTCCCAAGGTCACTCCAAAAGCACAACGCCAGGGTGAAAATAGTGGCAAAAAGTGGGTTTTTAGCTTGTTTTTTGCATTTTTCTTCCACCCAAAAAACTGACATTACACAAATTGACTCGATTGCTTGTGTACTCAGCTTTCAAACCTTATTACACATATTTACATCTTAATAAAGATCAAAATGTTTTTAGAGATCGTAATATAACACTTTTCCCTATTACTACTCCCTCTAATGGTGATTTTGATGATGACATGACCTATTTACATGACTTTTGACAATATGACCTAATGATGACACTATATGGAATGATAACCAGAATGATGAAATTTGATCAATGGTAACTAACAGGACTGACAGACACTAACATGGTCCAATTTATGAAATAGTCTCTTGGGAGCGGATGGATAATGCGGTCACCTAGTCCATGCCTAAACAAGCTTGCAACATCTCACGGAACTCAAAAATGTTGTTTTGTTAGTCTTTTATGCCCTGAGGAGGAATTGGCCAAGAGTCCCCGAAATGGTTTGGGATGCAACTTGCAACTGGGCATATCACGAAAACCGAGACTCGGATTGAGGAATCGTCATCTCCGTTGGATTCCTGGCATAGGATTTTAGCTAGAGCACCCCTCACTCCCAGTTCCAATCCCTCGGAAGTTGTTTTTTTCATCAATTTTGAGAACCAGTGTGTTTATCAATAAGAAGCAATGCAACATTTGGATTTAGAGGTCCAATTTAGGAAACCATGTCTCGGGAGAAGATGGACATGTGGTCACCTAATGCATGCCTAAACAAGCATGCAACATCTCATGGAACTCAAAAATGTTGCTACGTTAGGCTTTTATGCCCTAAGGAAGAATTGGCCAAGAGTCCCCGAAATGGTTTGGGATGCCACTTGCAACTAGGCATAAAACGAAAACTGAGACTCGGATTGAGGAACTGTAGACTTCGATGGATCACTGAGATAGGATTTCATCTAGAGCACCCCTCACTCTCGGGTGTCATTCCTCAGAAGTTATTTTACTCATTGATTTCGAGAACTAGTGTTTGGCTCAGTTTGAAGCAATGCAACATTTGGATTAAGGGGTCCAATTTATGAAACCGTACCTCGTAAGCGGATCGATAATGTGCTCACTTAGTCAATGCCTAAACAACCTTCCAGCATCTTAGGGAACTCAAAAATGTTGTTTTGTTAGGTTTTTATGCCCTGAGGAGGAATTGGCCAAGCGTCCCTGAAATGGTTTGGGATGCAAATTGCAACTCGCTATATAACGAAAATCAAGACTCGGATTGAGGAACCATTGTCTCTGTTGGATTCCTAGCATAAGATTTCAGCCAGAGCACCCCTCACTCTCGGTGTCATTCCTTAGAAGTTGTTTTACTCATTGATTTCGTGAATTAGTATTTGGCTCAGTTTGAAGCAATGCAACATTTGGATTAAGGGGTCAAATTTACGAAACCGTCCCTAGTGAGCAGATCGATAATGTGGTCACCTAATCCATGTCTAAACAAGCTTGCATCATCTCACGAAACTCAAAAATGATAACCAGAATGATGACCAAGATAACCAAGACACTCTTCCAAGAAATAATGACCTGACCATGGTAAGATTTATTGACCATGAAGATGAAAGGAGTAGTAATGACCGAGCTATACTAACCAATAATCAAATTTTTATTTGAAAACTCCTTGAAACTATAAAAATTTACCCTAGGACACTATGAACCATATGAAAGAGCAAAATTTGATCACTAGTGACTAACAGGACTGACAAACACTAACAGGGAACTCAAAAATGTCACCTAGTCCATGCCTAAACAAGCTTGCAACATCTCACGGAACTCAAAAATGTTGCTTTGTTAGTCTTTTATGCCCTGAGGAGGAATTGGCCAAGAGTCCCCGAAATGGTTTGAGATGCGACTTGCAAATCTACATATTACGAAAACTGAGACTCAGATTGAGAAACTGTCGTCTCTATTGGATTCCTAGTATAGTATTTCAGCTAGAGCACCCCACTCCTGGGTCCAGTCCAATCTCTCGAAAGTTGTTTTTTTCATCGATTTTGAGAACTATGGTTTTGCTTATTAGTTTGAAGCAATGCGAAATTTGGATTTCGAGGTCAAATATATGAAACCAAGCCTTGGGAGCGGATAAACAATGTGGTCACATAGTCCATGCCTAAATAAACTTGCAACATCTCATGGAACTCAAAAATGTTGCTCTATTATTTTTTATGCCCTGAAGAGGAATTGGCCAAGAGTCTTCGAAATGGTTTGGGATGCAACTTGCAATTAGGCATAAAACGAAAACAGAATCTCGGATTGAGGAACCGTAGACTCTGATGGATTATTGGGATAGAATTCATCTAGAGCACCCATCACTCCTGGGTGCCATGCCTCAGAAGTTGTTTTACTCATTGATTTCAAAAACTAATGTTTTGTTTAGTTTGAAGCAATGCAACATTTGGATTAAAGGATCCAATTTATAAAATCGTGCCTTGGGAGCAGATGGACAATGTGGTCACATAGTCCATGCCTAAACAAGCTTACAGCATCTCACGGAACTCAAAAATATTGCTCTGTTAGGTTTTTATGCCCTGAGGAGGAATTGGCTAAGAGTCTCTAAAATGGTTTGGGATGCGACATGCAACTGGGCATAAAAAGAAAACCGTAAATCGGATTAAGGAACATCGACTCTAATGGATTACTAGGATAGAACTTCAGCTAGACCACCACTCACTCTCGGGTGCCATGCCTCAAAAGTTGTTTTACTCATTGATTTCGAGAACTAGTGTTTGGTTCATTTTGAAGCAATGTAGCATTTGGATTAAGGGGTTCAATTTATGAAATCGTCCCCTAGTCTTAAACAAGCTTGCAACATCTCACAGAACTCAAAAATGTTGTTTCGTTAGTCTTTTATGCCCTGAGGGGGAATTGGCCAAGAGTCCCCGAAATGGTTTGGGATGCGACTTGCAACTGGGCATATCATGAAAACCGAGACTCCAGATTAAGGAATCGTCGTCTCCATTGGATTCCTGGCATAGGATTTTAGCTATATCCAATCCTCGAATGTTGTTTTTTTCACCGATTTTGAGAATTAGTGTTTTGTTCAATAAGAAGCAATGCAACATTTGGATTTAGGGGTCCAATTTAGGAAACCATGCCTCAGGAGCAGATGGACAATGTGGTCACCTAATCCATATGCCTAAACAAGCATGCAGCATCTCCTGGAACTCAAAAATGTTGCCCTGTTAGGCTTTTATGCCCGAAGGAGGAATTGGACAAGAGTTCCCGAAATGGTTTGGGATGCCACTTACAACTGGGCATAAAACAAAAACCGAGACTCGGATTGAGGAACCTGTTGAGCACTCAACACACCCTAAAAAGCCTTTATCAAATTTTTTACTTTTGGGGTACTACTTAATCTTCTACACTGTCTGATTCGATTTCATTTTGAGAAATGTTTTGTCTTTGCTTATTTTCAGGACTCTCGTCACCTATTCAGGTTTGCTTGAACTTATGAAACCCCGTAACTAAAAAGACCTTAACACCTGAATAAAGAATCGACAACGAAACACTCCACTCAATGCGCTCAGGTTTGGCATCAGAAGGAATTCAAAGAAGAAAAATGAACCACTCGGAAAACCACAGTCATCGAGCGTCGGTCTCCATCGGCATCGGCAAAAGAAAGTTTTGGTTTGCGTTAAGTTTTTCATAAAGATATCGTCAATAGTTGATTCCCTTTCGGCATCGGCAAAAGACGACAAGGACAAATGTTAACGAAGAACAAAAAGATATCGTCGATCCCCGATGCTTTTTTGGCATCGGGACATTTTCAAGGGAGTCAATCCGAAAGTGCTTTGATAGGTTTTTTCGTCGATCGTCGATCCTGGACACTTTTTCGACTTCGACAAGGTAAGGTTTGTTTTAGAACAAATAACTTAAGGAATGTCCAGACTCCGATTAATACATGCAAATTAAGTCGCTAGTATCCAACGCCACGTGTCTTTACCAGTTAAGAGGGTTGTACGGTCTAGTTCTATCCCGAGTTATTCTTGGTTCCCTAGGTCTCAGTCACACCTCCGAGTCAGCTTTGTTGTGTCAACATTGTACGGTAAGATCGATCGACGTCGGAACTTTTTGCAGGAGGATATCAACGAAAACATTCATAGCACAACCTCGATCCCCTATCCACCCACTAAAAGAGCAACACGACGGGATGTTTTAGCATTAGATATGATCGAATTTTGAGCATTTAAGGAGCTAATTAATACTCGATCCTGCATTAATTGCTACCTCGTGCGCCAATCAAAACAGTCCTTTAAAATCACCGCTAGACCACATCACCACCCGCGCCTCCGTCGTCAACCCACGATGAATTTAAGTTCTAGAGATTCGGTGGCAAATTTATTGAAAATTCACTCATAACCCGAATTGAATCGCTAACGTGACACGGTATGATCTTTCCTATTTAAAATCTCTTGAGCCGTTGTGAACGAAATCATTCTATGCGCTAGAGAATTCCAGAGCATTCGAAGGAGCAAGACGAGCAACTCGAAGGCTGTATCAACCCCGTGATTATCAAAATAACCAGGTTTTAACAAGCTTCAGAGGTATGTATCCGAGTCTGTAAATTTTACGTGGCTATAATTTATGTGTTTATCCGGGTTTCTTTACATATCTCTGAAATTTTACTTAAGTTACAGGAACAATGCCGCCAAGAAATCTTTCCACCAGACGCTCGTCGAGAGCACCAAAGCTAAAAGAACCAGAGATAGGCGAGGCTCTTCTCCAGGGATCGTGAGGCAATTGAAATACATCCCTAGGCCGGAGCATGTCGTCAAGACAGCAACGAAGAAAGTTTTCATCCAGCCTCCGGCCTTTGGCAATACTGAGGCAAGCACCAGGTCCAAGATGGCACTTCCACAATGGGGGGATCTCTTTAACATGATCATTCGAGACGAATACCCGGAATATGTCCCACACAGTGATTTGAACGTAAGGGCACTCGACGACCAGGTGTTCCCAAACATCCGACGGTCGTATCTACACATGGTGGCAAGCAGAACCCCCATTTTCCCCTGCATAGAGGTCCTGAAATGGCTCATCGACCACACAAACACACAGAAGTGTTTAATCAACGATGACAATAACAGGTGTGTCGGAGTTTTCCTCCCGGTAAAAGTTCAGAAGTATTACAAACTCAAAGACCCAGAGGAGCAGCTAAACACAGAGTTTGTGGTGAAGTTCTACGAACACCACGACACCAGTCGGGTGATGGCTTCATGGTGGAGGGAGGACAAGAAGTATACCAACCGAAGCACTGGCTGGTATGGTACGGTTAACTTGAAGGAGCCATACGTCTATTTGATGGCTCTCATCTGTCGATTGTACGGAGAGAAAGATTGCTCCAAGTTTTTAGAGGCATGGATGTCTTTGGCATTCACAGTTGCGATCATCGGGTGCAGCTTCAACAGGGGAGCAACAATGTCCAAGCAACTAAGCATATGTGTGCAGCAGGCTCAGACGTCGAAGGTAGGGGAAGCACCAACTTTTTACATGGCTTCATACCTGCTCGATGTCATGAGCGCTAGGAACGTCTTCGTCGGCATGAATCTGAGTTGGCATGTTGCAAAGCTCTCGATCCACGTCTACTTCAGCATGTTGTGGGAAAACATGTATAAGAAATCTTACTCCCTCATCTGCGATGAATTCATCACCCAAATTTATTTTATTCTTTTTAAGAAGGAATGCCCAAGGTTATCGGTGGCAAACAAGAAATGATATCCAAGGTAGGCCATTAGTATTTGGACGAGCACGCCACCTACATCAGGATGTTCGGGGCCACCGGAGCACCACATCTCCTACCAGCTCATGTCCCAGAGCGGCTCGTCGTAGGAGAAATATGTTATGAGACCATCTTGTAAGACTACAACGCCACCCTGGTCAAAGACAACAAACGGGTTTTCATACCATATGGTTTCCATGTAGGTTTCTATTTGGTAAAGGATACCGCTCAAGCCTAATAAGAAAGGGTGAGCCAACTCAAATTCAAATTCCCGACGGGCCAATTCCACAAGCACAATCCAAAGAGCCTGGTCCTGCAGCATGCTTCACAAGTACCGTCATGTTGGTCATATGCTCACGACAAGTTCGAAGACGAAGTCTTCACAGAAAACGCCCAGGACTGGGACGAGGCGGTGCAAAGGATGGCCGACCCGAAAGTGACCATGTTCAAGGCCATGAGCATGGATGAACAGGCGGCGACAATAGAGCAGTCGGCTCAAGAGGCCCTCAGAGCTAGGGAAGAAATCAGAGCAACAGAGGCAAGAGAGGTGCAGAGCAGCGATTTGTCTATGACACTGGAGGCACAGGCAAGGGGATTGCTCCTAATGGAACAGGCACAGAGAGTAATTGATCAGTTGTAGAACGACCCGGACCTCGTAGAAATGACAAGGGTCCCTGTCGACATTCCAATCGAAAGTCGAGTAGGTCCAAGTGACCCATAGCCAATACAAATTGAAGAGAGCACCGGGTTAGATAACCCTGAAGTTTCAACGCCACAGGTTGGATCACTTGGGGATGTTTCAGCTCAGCCATAGATAGCGAAGACATCAGGGAGAGCAAGTGCACCAAACCCCTTACATGGCTTAATAACGATCTATGATGATGAAGAGAGTTCAAAGGTTTCTCTGGTGACTCTGGTACATATCACAGAGGAAAAGGAACCTGAGAAAGCATCTTCCCCAGTTCCCGATGCTCAAATTCAAAGCCTTCCACAAAGTGACCAGGAGGTCGAAAGTGTCTTAGACACTGAGCTACTCGATGCGTCGGAGACCCAAGTGGACATCCCTAAGGACGAGCTAGGGTCGGGTGAACAAGAAGAGGAAGTGCCACAGCAAGAAACCAACATCTCAATAGCCGATTATCAAGTAAGTACTGACCCTGCCCCTGATGCATCAATTTCGACCGGTACTTTACCTCCCGATGAGCAACAACCAGAGGTCGAACTTTCAGAACACACAGAAGAGGTTCAAGAACCCAGCCTTCCACAGATTTACACCATTGGGAGCTTGGGAAACACGCTTACTTGGGGAGAACAGCAAATCCCTGAACCCGTGGATGAGGTCGTCGATATACAAGCCATCACTTACGACTAAAAGAGGAAAGCCATCATGAAGAGAACCACCAAGAAGAGGAGGCTTACTCTTGACAGCTCCATCCTCGTCACCACAGAGGAAAAATTGATTAGCACAGAGCATGCCAAGACATCTGAGGTTATCGGCGCGGGGATGGCAATTACAGATGCCACCCTGGATAGACCGAGGAAAGATGAAGAGGAGTTGGTCGTTGCGCTGAAGAAGTTGGAGCATCTACACCATTTAGCGAAATATTATCAGGACTCCACACAGGTCACGGTGTTCTTGAGAAGCGAATTTCAGGACGCCTACAGTAAATTCACGAATGAGCGGCACCTTTTCACTGCGGGGTTAGCCAATTTCCACGAAGACGGGGTTAGCCGATTTCCAGGAAGACACCCTCATGGCGTTGGCGACGTGCAAGGATATGGAAAGATGGTATTAGAAAGCACACCAAGCAGTGGAAAGGATCGATTACATCAGCGCAGTTCAACAGGACTGAGACGCCGAAGAGCACCGCATTTGAGTATTAAGGGATGACAACATCGACCGCATAAAGAAGTCGATCGAATACTGGGTGAAAATGGCCCAAGAACCTCATCAGGAAATCCAAGAGAAATGGGGCAAGTGTGAAAAGAGTTGGACCAAGATCAATCAGGTGATGAGAGACATCGGCCTTCCAGAATTCGCCACACCAGATGACTTTGTCGACTTGCATGACATAGTCAAATTACATGTTGAACAAGACTCATCGTGGGCTGCGGAAATAGCAAAGGTGGCGAACATGGTGTCAGGTTAAGTACAGCAGTTCATGGAACACTCAATCAAGGTTCGGACAGTTTTGCAACAGTTAAGTGCTAGAATAGTCAAGTATCGAGTATGGGCAGTGGAGATAAAGGAGATCCTTTTGACCCCAATAGATCAACACAGATTCTCGTATGCCAACACATGCGATGATCTCTTCGTCAAATGGTCAGAGTATGAGAAGAGCCATCCACTCAAGTGAAACCATTTGATGACTCTTAGAAGATTGAGAGATGAAAGTGTCATGTGGCGATGTTTTGTTTTACTTAGCTTGCACTTTTGATAGTTATTTTTAGTTAATAATATGTTATAAATAAGAGGATCGACATGTTAGAAGAGGTATATGGTTTTTGCAAAGACCCTCTTTTTTTAATTTGTAAAGAACTATTTCGGAGTGCTACCTTAATTGAGAACTCTTGTTTAGGACCAGAGACAAAGTTATGTTCATGTTCATTGTTCATTGTTCATTTTTATCTCATGAATGGATGTTGTAACGAGTAAGAGTCTCTGAATCTGTTGATAAGTTATTTGATTCAACATTTTTATAGTTCTTGTCTTTAATGATGAAAAGAAAATCGTTGTGTTAATGTGTGATCAATGATTAGAGCTAAGGAAACTATTTTTTTTGTCATCGTTTATTACATGTATGTTTTCTTCTGATAATTGTATCTCAGTCAATGATTGGAACACCAACAGGTTAATGTATTAGTACTAGGCTTGTCATAGGTTCAAGAATCATCGTCTGCATGCTTGAGTACAAGGGTTATCCCGAGCTCAACCTTCTTCAGTAGTTAAGCATTTCCCCTTTGTTACCCAATTGGTTGATACCAGCATTTATCTTGTATTGATCCCACCTATAAGAGAAAATACAAAAAGAGAACATTCAAACTGAAGAAGCTTTCGCAAGAAGACATCCCATCAATCACTACGTAAAGCCCATCGATTAATCGATTGGATCGTGAGATCTGGAGAACCTTTCCACCATAACATGTTGCAAAGTCTAATTGGGCCTCGGTGGTGGATTTGGTTTCTACTGTTGAGTTAAAAGGATTTAGGACTCCTCAACAGAACCGTCGACTTCGAATATTCTAATTAGTGTATTGGTAGGGTATACAATATGTATACCCTATTAAATTTGGGTTTAGCTCTTGGTATTGGTATGGTATTGGTTTTGGTCTTGGTATTGGTATGGTTTTGGTATTGGTATTGGTATTGGTATTGCCCGTATTGGTATGCAATGGTATTGGTAATGGGATTGGTATTGGTATTGGTATTGGTCGTATTGGCAATGCATATTGGTTTTGGTCTTGGTATGGTATTGGTATGCATATCATTGTCAATGCATACCATTGACGTGCAATTGTATGCAATGGTATTAGTATTGGTACACAATGGTATGGGATTGGTATGGTAGTGAGCTTTCCTTGGCACGTTGTACATATGCGTTGAATTGCATGTCTCGGTGGCTGTAGATGTGAGTCTTTAAGGATTGTAGAGTGGATTTCAAGCATTAGAGCTTAGCACTTGGCTTTGACTGGTGGAATGGAGTGGAGGGACTTGGCGCTTGGCTCTATGAGTTGTGTGTACGGTCTCGTTGGTGCTTGGATAATCGGAGATTATTCTTCAGGATAGTACTTTGCTACTATTGATAATTAAATTATTTATATGTGAATTTATTTGTAAAAGTGATATGTGTGGCGCGTTGGTGTTAGTGCTCTTCTTAAGGCGCTTCACTTGGTGGGTGGTCTTGGGTTCAAAACCCATGGACCCTCTAACATTTTAATTAACTTTAATGTAGTTTACTTTACACTAAATATACAATTAATTTAATTAAATTTTTATTTTTATTTTTTTTAGTTACACTAATATTTTTAAAGTTACTTAATTATCTTTAAAAAAATTTACTTTATACTAAATTATCCTAAATTAACTTTAAATTAATTTAAACTAAATTAACCTAAATTATTTTTACACTAAAATAATAAATAAAAAAATATATAAACAAACACACAAGATTTAATAATAAATAAATAAAACTTTTAATAAAATATAAAAAATAATTATAAAAAAAAAAAAAAAAAACAAGTGCGGGCACGCATGGATTCCACGTGCCCGCCTTGCTTCCTCCAGCGCCTTCCTTTACTAATCCCTAACTCTAGAATTCCCGTCATTTTATTTTGGCTACGCGGTCAACCGCCATGGCCGTTCCCTCTGCATCTTTCTTTGGTAATTTGTTTCTTGGGCGTTTTTATCTGTGGAGAGGGGAGGCGGTTGTACAATATACAGGCTGGGCGTTTGTGCAAAGTAAAAAAAAAACCGGTGAGCTCCTCCTCTGCTTGATGCATAGCGCTTGGTATCGACTTGACTGTGTGGTGTGTTATGTAGGTCGTGGACCAAATTTGTGTTGTGTTTGGTGTTGGACTTGGTTTAGGTTAAATACTTGCAGGCAGTAGGTTGATTAGAATACACAAAGCGCACACACCACCCTTTTATATGCAGGACTTACATCCAAAGCTAAGTGGCAGGCACGGACATCTTTTTTTTCAGGTAATTTAGTCGCAAATGATATCTACTTATCACTAAATCCCCTCTTCTTTACTTCATAAAAATCATCTTTGCTCCCCACTTTTTACCTATGCAAGAAATCATGATAGGAATCTGAAAGTCATAGAGAAAGGCTTCACTTCCGAACATAATTTTTGTCTAGTGGATAATGATTTTTCACATTTTTGAAGAACTTGATAAGCTTTTCAATCCCTGCACATGCTAAATAAAATTCGAATTATATGATTATATGCTAATTATAATACAATTACAACAATTACAATGCATTGGGTAATAACGATTCCACACCGCTAGATCGGTGGGCCTTTTGAGGTTTCTTGTCATCGTACAACTGATGAATTTCACGTGAAATCCATTTGTTGTTCTCAATGGGTGCCCATTCTCCATGTAACTTCCTCCAACCCAACGTTTTTGGATGCTCAGTTTCATGATTTACAGATACCAATTTTCAATTTAGCTTAGCCCACAAAATAACAAACAACTTCTAGCAAAATTATGTGGTAGAAACGGTGCAAGTTTGAGGCATTCTGGTTTAGACTTCAAGGAAATACACAATCCTGATGACTCAAAAGATACACTGATACCGCCTATTTCCTTGGGCTTTCCTTCTTTTAAGGTGAAAATCATTCGATATACAATATAAACTAAGGCTAAATCCTGCGGTATATGATGAATACTACACTTCATTAAGCTTGACTGTGATGCATTTCAAGCTAAAGCTTCATGGAGCCGATAATAAGATTTCACAGGATATGATGCAAAGTGTTTAGGGCATTGAGTTGTTCGGGGGATTCGTGAGGAATTCTTCTGAATTAAGATTAATGGAAAGGGCCTCAAGGCTGGAGTGTTGGCTCTATTGGCCATCTTTGTTGTGTGAATTTATAGTCTTTGTGGCCTTCGTTGCAGTCGTTGTTGTGGTGTTTAAATTCGAGAGGTTGGTGTTTAAATGCAAGAGGTTACGGAGTCCTGACGAGCAGCGGAGAAGAGGCTGGAGGGTATATGAGGACGAGCTTTGGAGGGTATATGAGGACGAGCTTTGGAGGCCATGTTGGAAGACAATTAGCCCGTTGGGGCTGCTGGCTTACCGAGGAATTATTTTCCTTGTAATGGTGGGGTTGCTAGTCAGCTTCTTGCGGGCCTCTGGATTTCTCATCTTTTATTTTTATACACAGTGAGTTAATTCCCGCCCTTCATCCTTGGCAATAATGGGAAATAATTTGTGTTGTTTTGTTTTTTCCTGTATGCTTGGCAGCAGGTTTTTTGTGCCTTAATGCAGTTGAAAGCATTTTTAAAGTCGGAGATACAATCTTCAATCTTTTTTTTTTGGGTTGTCAAAAAGCATTTTTAAAGTCAGAGAAATAATCTTTGATTATTATTTTTTTCAAGATGCTTTTGATTATTATTGCTTCAGCAAACTTGCCTTTTTCAATTCTGGAAGTATTACAGTGAAATGTAACGGACTTGAAAACACTCCAAGAGAATCCCTTCGGGATAAATGTCGTGCATGCATGTATCTCTTGGGCTAAAGTCGCCTTAAGACAGACACTTGAGCCCATTGAAAACAGCCCATGGATAAGATACCCAGCAAAAGGCATCTTCTGGAGCCCATGGACAAGATACCCGGCAAAAGGCAAAATGCATCTTCTCCAGAGGGTTTGAACCTGAAACACCCCATCTTACCATCGAACCAAAACACGCTCGAAACTTCTAATAAAAGAAAGGAATGTATGAGCTTTAATATTTGGAGATTACCCAATTCTTTTTTTTTTCATTTTCTTTTTTTTTTGTTTGCACTGTATCTATTTTGGATGAACTGTTGAAAATCATTATCACAACTCTTTTCTGGGACCTTCTGTTTTTCATCTTTTTATTTCTAAACATCTTGGGAAAAGATGCACTCTTTTTTTTTGTTCACAGGCATTTAAATCCCTTTCGGAAATCACTGTATTTTGTATAAAGACTCATTTACCTGTAGATTTGTTATTTACCATTTGTTAAAGATATAAAATATTAGTTGTATAAATATATAACATATTATATAAATGTGGTATAATGAAATAATCATGCTTGTTTTACAATATTTGCAGGATGCAACTCTTATTAATTCTTGGAGTGTGCAGGTGAAGAGTCATTCTCACAGGTGGCCAGAACCAGGGAGAGTCTCTCTTTTCTAATGTACCTACCCTCCTTCAATTCTCCTGGGAAGCATGCACACTCTCACGTTCATTCTGGGTAGTCTACTTAGGGTTATAGGTCATTTCTATTTATTTCTTTTTGAGTTGATTCAAGGGTTTTAGGTTGTAGGATGGGAGTTGTTTCAGGATCTAGTTTGCACAATTTATGAGGGTGGTAAGGCCTTAGGTTTCAGTTTTTGAAACCAGGCTCTGATACCATGTGTATCATAACATATAAAATTAAATACAATTAAATAAAATACCAGTTTTTGAGACCCTACTTAATTAAATACAAAATTTAATACAATTAACATATAATTACCTTCTCTTACGTAAATTATTCATTCACATCATAAGCATAAATATTCTGCAGAAATTAAAATCTATCTACAACATGAAAATAACTCAACAATTCATAATAAAATACCTGCTTCTGATGCTAATTCCCGTCGATATGGTTGTCACTTCCCTGTTGCCTTGTTGTTGCCTTGCCTAGCCTGATGCACTGATCAACTCTGCCTAAACTGACTAACCTCCCAGCCAGCTAGAAGCAGCCTATCCGGCTCCCTAGCTCCAGGAAACCGAAAGGAATCCTGGCCCCCGTGCCCAAAACCCCCAGCAATCCGGTGCCCCCTGCAATGATTCTCAAGGACTGCAGAACTCCACAATAGAACCAAAAAATCCAAAAAAAGAAACCAGAACTATCGTCTCCCCTCCAAAATGCTTCCCTTCCCAAAAATGATAATCCTCCTTGTAAGACTCCTCCCGTCATCTCCCCCTTTCACCAACTTTCTTCCCCCTCATTAATTTCCTTATCCCTCCTTTATTACCTTATCCCCTTCATTAATGTCTTATCCCCTCTCAAATACGTAAAGCAATTAATTAAATAAATTAAAATTATTAAACCCCTTAATTTATTACCCATGTCATTGAATATGATATGTAATCAATTAATTAATTAATCAAAAGTTATAAACAATTAATAAATAAATATTTAATTAATATATTATTAATGCTAATCATTGTTTAATTAAAACCATATTAGGACAATTAATTATCTAATTAATTTTTACTTAATAATCCCTAAGCATATATTCAACTAGGGTTGTTACAGTATCCAATAGTATGGTATTGCTATTGGCATGTTATTGGTGTGGTTTGGTATGGTATGGTATTGGTATTGGTATGGTATGGTTTGGTATTGGTATGCAATAGTATTGAGTGTATTGGTATGCAATGGTATTGGTATTGGTATTGGTATTGGCAATGCATAATGGTATTAGTTTTGGTTTTGGTTTTGGTATTGGTACTCGATTGGTATTGGTATGATTTTGGTATTGGTATGGTATGGTATTGGTATTGGTATGCATATCATTCCCAATGCATACCATTGTCATGCAATGGTATTGGTATTGGCATGCAATGGTATGGTATGGGATTTGTATTGGTATTGGTATGGCATGGTATGGTATGGTATAGTATTGGTATTGGTATGGCATTGGTATGCACATCATTGTCAATGCATACCTTTGCCATGCAATGGTATGCAAAAGTATTGGTATTGGTATTGGTATGGTATGTTGTTGGTATTGGTATTGGTATGCATATCATTGTCATGCAATGGTATTTCTATTGGTATGTAATGGTATCAATTGGTATGGGATTGGTATTAGTATTTGTATATGGCATGGTATAGTATGGTATTGATATGCATATCATTGCCAATGCATACCATTGTCATGCAATGGCATTGGTATGCATATCATTGTCATGCAATAGTATTGGTATTGGTATGCAATGGTATGGTATTGGTGTGGTATTGTTATTGGTATGAAATTGTATAGTATTGGTATGGTATAGTATGGTATTGGTATTGGTATTCTTGGGATTTGCAAAAGATAATTTAGCACAATGGCAATGTTATGTGGAACTTTATTTCATATTCATGTAAGGATTAGGGATGAGAAATATAGTTTGGTTTGGTCCAAGAATCTTATTCTAAAATAATAGATTGCAAAGCTATGGTACAATATTATGTTATGGAATGCAGAACAAGACAAAATCATCGTGGTGGAAGCCCCTTTGGAATATTAGAGCTCCTATGGAGACACGTGTTTATGTGGCTGGTGTTAAGAGACAAGTTACTTCTTTGAGATCATTTGCAAAGGAGAAGTAACCAAGGGCCTGGCATGTGTTCACCTTGTAAGATGGATGATGAAGTTATCACCCATCTATTAGTGAAAAACAACTATGTCAGAGAAGTTCCAAGGGAAAGAAAGCCCTATGAATGTTGGATGAGAATCCAACTTATCCAAATAGTAGGAAAATATAAATAAATTAAACAAAAGGGACAAAGCCCTGTTAGGCAAACTATGTTTGTTATCAGGAGCCACAAAACAAGGAAGAGTATTTGAAACTCCATAAATTGCAAGGAACATTCCACAAGTTCATAATATTCAAAGGAAATAAAGGACAAGGATGCCCAAACAGGGAGCCATTGACAAAAACTAGGGAAAAAACAAGACAAGGGATCCTTCAGTAGTATTGATACCTCTTTCTCCATCCATATTACAAAGTCATTCCACTTTTTATTTTGTAACATTTTTTTTTCAAAATGAGTCGGACGCTGACCATATTTGTCCTCTTGTCAAAACATGGCACATGGACTACTTAAACCGATAAATATGTAATCATTTATTTTTTCTAGAAAATAAAAAAGAAAACATTTCACATAATAAATATGCTTACAAAGGTTCAGATCAAGACTTGTAAACATTTTTTACCACTATGATACATGGCTTGGAGTTTTGCAAGCCTAGTTTTAGAGGCTTTGACCTTAAACATAAAGTAAGTCAATTGAACTATGCACAAATAAAATATAAAAATCGTTTAAAAAAAATGATATAATATTATGAGAAAATTGAAATACTTGGATGCTCTCCTTACCAAACTTCCTTTGTGCATCTGACTTCTCATATGATTTTACAAGTTATTTCAATATTTTTATATTAACATCAATTAGCCATTTTTTTAGCCTTAGCTCAGGCGGGAGTGAGTTTTTTTATCTTCTTTGTTTGATTGCACTTAAATCTCCTGCAATTCTGAGACATTTGTCTTTTCACCTTTTTTATTGACCAATCTACACCAAATTCAGACTCCATGTCATGAATTACAGCTTTATGCATGTGCATTGGTATCTTTGATAACGGCAACTGGAAATGGTCTTTGAACCGTTGAAGGCATGATTCCTTCAACATGTTCACAAAAACCTTCCTTGCATCTAACATTCTGATTTTGCTTGAAACCATGTCGTATTATATCCTTGTATCATAGTTCCTAATGCAAGTTCTAAAACATGGCGTGGTGGACAAAGTTTGGGTCTCAGGAGTGGCTTCGACATTGGAGGTCTCCGCTCTCTGTTTCATATTCTTAGAGGTCATCGTATATTATTTTTTATTTTCTACTCTATCCAAAAGTGGTTGGGGAATCAATTGATTTTCTTTTCACAGGGTTTATTTGCTTGCAATGTCTCAGGGGTCTTAGTGAATCGTTTTTCTATGTATTTTGCAAGCGTTTTCAAGTCTACACAGCCAAGTTTTTTTATGGCCTTTATCCTCAATATCGAAGCCAATGCATCTTTCTCCTGATCAGTCTCATGTCCCTAGACATATAAAATAATTTTTTTGTGTTAAAATTTTCAATAAAACATAAATAACTAAAAATAAAATAAAATAAAATGAGACAATCAAAAATATATAAATTGAGAAGAATTTACCTCATTATGGATAGAATTTGTGCCATGCCCTCTACTTGACATTTTAAGCAAGCTAGGGCAAATCTCTTCTTTCAGGATTTGGGAAAGTGGACTTGGTGACAATTTTTTAAGGTGTTTATTTCTTCTCTTCTTCCTGGTGTTTTTTTGGTAAGGTCTGTCCATACAGAGCCTTACCTAACAAAAATCTAAATATAAAAATGTTATCATAATATTTTCTTCTCAGTTCACTATTCAGAATAATATCAATTCACTTTGGTTGGAGTAATATTTTCATATTAAAAGAGGCAATTTGAGACTGGGTTTTGGGTTCTGTATTTGTTTTGGGCTCACAGCTGACTTGAGGACTCTCACAGGGGGGCACATGTTGCTGGGAATTTTGGGCTCAAGGGCAGGAAATCGTAAGGAATCCTGGGGCTAGGGAGTCGGATAGGTTGTTCCTAGCTGGCTGAGAAGTTAATCAGTTTTGCGCAGAGCTTCAGAACAGCATCAGTTTGAGGTATATATTATCAATATTATGTTGTGTTCATTATTGTTATATTGTTCATTTTTATTATGTTGAACATGTTATTTATTATCATGCTGCTCATTTTTAAACTATGTTGAATAGTGAATTGATATTATGTTGAATAGTGAACTGAGAGGAAATTATGATAGCATTTTTATATCTAGATTTTTGTTTGGTAAGGCTTTGTATGGACAGGCCTTACATTTTTTCCTATTCTAACAAGGATAAGCAAAAGTCAAACTCAGATAAACCATAAAATATGAGGAAATTTATATGTAAAGAGGTTGAATTGTGAAATTTAATAATTGTTTTACCTGAAAATCTCAGTTCGCCCTTAGGAAACCCCCAAATCGTGCTCTAGTCTCACCTTATCTTTGTTCGCCCTAGGAAACACCCAAATCGTGTTGAAGTCCAAATCTAGTTTCAAAATTGGTTAATACACTCACACACAGTCTCCCTTCGCCCTAGGAAACACATAAATCGTGTTGGAGTCCAATTCTAGTTTGAAATTGAGTTGGTATGATTGCAGACTATCTCCTCTCGCTCTAAGAAACACCCAAATCGTGTTGGAGTCGCCCTAAGAAACACCCAAAACGTGTTTAAGTCGAAATGCAACAAGAAATTCACTTGAAATGTCACGCTCTATCTCCATACGCCCTGGAAAACACTCAAATCGTGTTGGAGTTGAAATGTATAAGGGAATTAAGTTGGACAAGTCGCAATCATTCTTAATTCGCGATATCAAACTCTCAATTCGTGTTTTTGTAATTCTTCCCCTCCAAAACAACTTGCTCGAACGGTGTTAGTTTCTCTAAGAAGCGATGTGGTTGCTACGTGCATCTGTTTGAGCAGAATGATTGCAATGAGGCTCCAGAGGCCTTTTTAACATTATTTGTGAATGTCAAAACCCTAGACATCCAAAAACCTGACCCTAGGAGATGAAACGTCAAAAGTTATGTGGGCCCCTATGGGTAAGTTGGTACCTCAACTTCCCGAGGAAGTAACTTTTGCATACGCCCTTCATTTTAGGTGCGTGATAGCCTGTTGGAAAAGTCTTTTAGAAAACTACCAATTATGTCTTCAAACTCTGACTTCATCCTCAATTTGATCGTGGCAAACCAAAAAAAAACTGTGTAGGGCCCCAAAATGGCATTGGCAGTACAGAAAGATATAATGACATGAAAATTTTCAAAATAAGCCAACTAGATTAGGTTGGCATCCACCAATCTCCACCTGGAAGTTGTACAGGGCTTCGGACAGCCCTGAAAGTGTAGAACCCATAACTACAGAGAAGCGATGTGGTTGCTACATGCATCTGCCTGAGCAGAATGATTACAATGAGGCTCCAGAGGCCTTTTTAACATTATTTGTGAATGTCAAAACCCTAGACATCCAAAAACATAATCGTAGGAGATGAAACGTCAAAAGTTATGTGGGCCACTATGGGTAAGTTGGAACCTCAACTTTCTGAGGGAGTAACTTTTGCATACGACCTTCATTTTAGATGCGTGATAGCCTGTTGGAAAAGTATTTTAGAGAACTACCAATTATGTTCTCAAACTCTGACTTCGTCTACAATTTGATTGTGGCAAACCAAAAAAAACTGTTTAGGGTCCCAAAACGGCCTTGGAAGTACTGAAAGATATAATGACATGAAAATTTTCAAAATAAGCCAGCTAGATTAGGTTGTCATCCACCAATCTCCACTTGGAAGTTGTACAGGGCTTCGAACAACCCTAAAAGTGTAGAACCCATATTTACAAAGAATTACAAAAGAACGTGCTAAACTAAAAATTGTCAAGAGGAGTCAGTGGGACTAGGTGGGTGGCCACCAATATCCACCTAGATCAGTCATCCCCCCTTAGGAAGCAATGGTCTCCATTGCGTTGAGTGCCCCCATCGGGAAAGAAAAAATGTCTACCGAATTTGGTCTCGAGTGAGCCACTTGCCTTGGTGGAGGAGTTGCCCTGCCTTGACAACCCAATAAAGTTGGATGTCGAGGGTGACATAGAGTCAAGTGTGTCTGTTCCGTGTACACGCGTGCACACACCTTAAACAAAAAAAAAATTGCACCTGTTATCCGATTTGTTGTCGTAACAGAGGAGTTCGTTACATATGGTATCAGAGCCGGTTCGACCCGCGACTTGGGATTCGCTACGGCTTTCGTTGACATGATTAAATTGATTATACTGTTGTTGATCGAGTTGATTGTGTGTGTGCAGGTAATCATGGTTAGAGGACGTCGTGGAGGCAGACGACGGGGTGCTAGGGGAGGAGGCATGACACCTCCAGCAGCATCCACGCCTGAGGGGTCGAACCCCCAGGGAGGCGAGCAGGTTCTCGGACAGGAGCAGATAGCAGTTGGTGATGTTGTTGAGATGATGAGATCTTTTCAGCGCATGTCCGAGGCATTGATCAGCAGATTGGACCGAGACGAGGCCAGGGCGTCGGCACCCCCTGAGGTTCCGCCGCACGCACCGACCGTTACAGGTAGCATTCACTGTGAACTCGAGAAGGTAAAATTTCCCGAGTTCTTTGGTGCCCCGGACGACGTAGCCGCCGAGGCATGGTTGGAGAATATGGCGATATGCTTCGCACTTCGCGATTATACCTCCAACATGAAGGTCTGCATGGCGGTCTTTCAACTGAAGGGGAGTGCTCTTCTATGGTGGAAGACGCTCATGTCGCAGCTGAACATGGCCGTTGAAGACGTGTCATGGGAACCGTTTGAGGAACGATTCCGAGAGAGGTACCTTTGAGAGGAATTCATTGAGCGTCAACTCAATGAGTTCAACGCTTTACGACAGAGAGGTCGTACGGTGCCCGAGTACGAGGCACGTTTCATGGAGCTGCTCCAGTATGCTCCGCACCTTAACACAGAAAAACTCAAGGTCAACCGGTTCGTGTTTGGCCTTAACGGCAGCCTGCGTGCAAAGGTTAGGATCTTGATGCCTCAAACCTTGCACGACATTGTCCAAAAGGCCCTCATAGCTGAGGAGGAGCTTATCAGTGGGGGTCAGACCAGGACTCCAGTGAGACCCGCAGGGCAGGGTTCATCTGGAACGTTGCAGCATCAGACACCAGCAAGACGCACGCCGGGATATCGCGGCTTCCAGAGAGGATCCACGTTCACTACACCTCGACGACCGCCGCCTCAGCAGCAGACACCTTATCGAGGACCACAGCACCAGCAGCAGCGTCGCCTGCAGCAGCAGCAGTTTAGGCCTGTTCAGCAGAACAGACCAGGGTTTCAGGCCGGTGGGCAGTCATCTTCTACTTCGGGTACCAGGACTACTGGGCCGAAGAAGGGGTGTTGGACGTGTGGGAAGCCACACTACCAGTGCGACTGTCCTGTGGAGAGGACCAGGGCGTCCGGATCAGCCGGACCCACTACAGTGGGAGATATGGGCAAGGCCCATCAGATTCATGCAGCGGTGAATAACCACCATGCAGAGCACCAGTCGACTGTGCTCGAGACGACAGGTATTGTCACTGACCAGACCCTTAGTATTTTGATAGACCCAGGAGCTACTAAGAGTTTCATTTCTGGTGCAGCGCTAAAAAGGATTAAGGTAAAGGCAGTCGAACAGGATGAGTTTAGCTTCGTGGAGATGGCTTCAGGAGCCAAACAGAAGGTGGGAGGAAAGGTTGCGGGCTGTGCCCTTAACCTGGGAGAGTTTGTCACCAGGGTCAACTTGTACATCACGATCTTAGGGTCTTATGACGTCGTGATCGGTATGGATTGGTTGGAAACGCGTGAGGCGATACTCAACTGTAAGACGAAACGGTTGAGCTTGGTTAATGACGAAGGATAGAGACGTGTGATTGTAGGAAGGAACCAGGGAGTTTCCCTACGGTTCGTCTCTTCCTTACAGTTACGGAAGAGTATGCGCAAGGGGTGCAAACTTTATGCGATCCTCACGCTAAACGAGAAGGGAGTAGCAGAAGGTCTAGAACACCTTCCAGTGGTGAAGGAATTTGCGGACGTATTTCCAGAGGAGTTGCCTGGGATGCCGCCGGAAAGGGAATTGGAGTTTACCATAGACCTGAAACCGGGAACCGAACCGATAGCAAGAACGCCTTATCGGATGTTGACCCCGGAGTTGCAAGAGTTGAAAATGCAACTGAAGGAGTTGTTGGACCTGGGACTGATACGTCCTAGTGTGTCACCGTGGGGTGCACCAGTTATTTTCATACGAAAGAAGGATGGATCATGGAGGCTTTGCATTGACTACCGTCAATTGAACAAGGCTACGATCAAGAATCAATATCCCTTACCAAGAATTCATGATCTGTTCGATCAAATGAAGGGTACGACGATGTTCTCCAAGATCGATTTGCGATTCGGGTATCACCAGTTACGAATCAAAGAAGATGACATCCCTAAGACCGCCTTTAAGACGAGATTTGGACATTACGAGTTTACTGTTTTGCCTTTTGGACTGACAAACGTCCCAGGGGTATTCATGAGTTTGATGAACGGGGTGTTCCGCGAGTACTTGGACAAGTTCATCCAAGTATTCATTGAGGACATTTTGATCTACTCTCGGACGACGGAGGAGCATGACGAGCACTTGCGCTTGGTACTACAATGTTTACGAGAACACAAATTGTATGGGAAGTTGTCCAAATGCTCTTTTTACCAATCGAGGATTCACTACTTAGGGCATGTCATCTCCGGCGAAGGTATCGCCGTGGATCCAGCCAAGGTTGAGGCTATTATGGAATGGCATGCACCGACGAATGTCACAGAAGTGCGTAGTTTTATGGGATTAGCAGGATACTATCGACGGTTTGTCGAGGGTTTTTCAAAAATAGCAAATCCGATCACGGAATTGCAGAAGAAAAACAAGAAGTTTGTTTGGACAGAGACATGCACGGAGGCATTTCGAAGGCTTAAAGAGTTGTTGACAACCGCGCCGATACTAAAGGTCCCTGACATGGACGCAGATTTCTCGGTATGCACTGACGCATCCAAGGAAGGATTAGGTGGAGTCTTGATGCAAGACGGACAAGTGATTGGTTACATTTCGAGGAAGCTGAGAAGACATGAGGAGAACTACGCAACGCACGACTTGGAGTTATTAGCCATCGTTTATGCCTTGAAGGTTTGGAGACACTACCTTGTTGGACGAAAATTTGAATTAAAGACTGATCATTGTGGGTTGCAACACATTTTTACGCAAAGCGACCTGAACGCGCGACAGAGGCGCTGGTCGGAATTGCTTAGCGAGTACGACTCCGAGATTACTTACATAAAGGGAACAGTGAACAGAGTGGCTGATGCCTTGAGTCGGAGGCCACGCATCTTTTCGGTGTTACCTCTTCAGACAAATTTACGTGAGAAGATTCTCACTTTACAGCATGATGATGACTGGTACAAAGAAGTCGAGGATTTTATCAGACAAAACACAATGATTGTACCACGATATGAGGGATATTCATTGGATAACGATGGGTTATTGAGGTTTAGAGGTCGGATTTACGTACCGCCCAACGAGGAATTGAGGATGTTGATCCTGAGCGAGGCTCATAGAGCAGTTTACATGGCTCACCCAGGAGTTACGAAGATAAGGGTAGACCTTAAACCCTTATTCTTCTGGAAGGGAATGAAGGTCGACATAGTCAACTTTGTGGCTAGATGTCTAGAGTGTCAGCAGGTAAAGGCTGAACATAGACACCCGGCAGGATTACTTCAACCACATGCCATTCTGGAATCGAAATGGGAAGTTATTTCGATGGATTTCATTGTTGGATTGCCACTGACGACAAGGAGACACGACTCGATTTTTGTAGTAGTAGACACTCTGACGAAGAGTGCTCACTTTATTCCTATGCGTACGACGTATCAGGCACCTGACATAGCGAGAGTTTTCATCAGGGAGATTGTGAGACTGCATGGCGTGCCTAAAAAGATTATATCTGATCGAGGATCGGTGTTTACTGGATGATTTTGGACGAGTTTCCAAGAGGCCTTGGGAACTCAACTTAACTTTAGCACTGCGTATCACCCAGAGACTGACAGACAGACCGAACGAACCAACCAAACCTTGGAAGACATGTTGTGCATGTGTGTGATGGACCAGCAAAAGCTTGGGAGGAGTTCTTGCCTCTAGTAGAGTTCGATTACAACAACAGTTACCAGAGCACCATTAAAATGGCGCCTTTTGAGTTCCTTTATGGACGACCGTGTCGGACGCCCTTGAGTTGGGATCGACTGGAGGATAGGGTCCTGGTGGGACCAGAAGCGATCCAGGAAATGGAAGAGCAAATGCAAACCATAAGACAAATGATAAAAGAAGCACAGGATCGACAGAAAAGTTATGTCGATGCGCACCGAGTCGACCGTAGTTACGAGGTCAGCGATCGAGTCTTCTTGCGGGTTAAACTGCATAAGAGTTTGATCAAGTTTGGAAAAGGAGCTAAACTCTCTCCTAGGTTCGTGGGACCTTTCGAGATTGTGGAGAGAAAGGGGCCCATGGCCTATCGACTAGCCTTGCCTGATTCTTTGAAGCGTATGCACGATGTTTTTCATGTATCTGTTTTGAGACATTATATTAGTGATCCTACACATGTGATTGACCTGAGTTCCTTGTAGGTATCGGACGAGGGAGCGTTCATGGCTAAGCCGGTTTGCATCTTAGATCATCATGTTCAACAGTTACGACGTCGAACGGTAGACCAGGTCAAGGTTCAGTGGGAAATTTATAGTGCGCACTCGACAACCTAGGAGGACGCATATGATATGCGCCAGCGGTTTCCATTTTTGTTTGATAGATAGACTTATGATACTGTGGTACTTTTATTTAGGCATTTATACTGAGAAACTTCGGGATGAAGTTTAGACCAAGAGGGGGTGTATGTAACATCACGCTCTGGCACACTGAGAAAACTTATTATTTGAGGACATTTGCTCGCAAGAGATCTAGACTTTTATGATGTTAAACCATTTATGCTTGATTATGATGCGATTGACAGACGACATGATATTTTACTAGTTTTGATTGACACAGGTGTTATTGACTCTGCTTTATTGAGTGTGCAGGGTTTTGTACCTTGAGGATGCAGAGGCATCGATGGAACCCCTTGGACTCCGGATTGAGTTGGGGAGTGTGCTCTTGGGTTGATTTATTTACTGTGATATTTCGTTTGATTCGATGATACGATGTGGACATTTCTGACATGATTGTTGATGATGCAGGCTAACGATAGCTTGCCGACCAGACTCACATATGGAGTAAAGGGGCCACACACGATTTGCAAAGAGGATGAGGGAGAGGGGTGGACAGTAGCCCTGCCACCGCCTACTAGCACTCCCGTCGTGGCTCGAACTGTAGGTTAACGATTACCTAGTTCGAGAGGATCCACGATGTCGTGAGGGCAGACTGCGACAGTCGCTCACGATGATTCTAAGGGGCACGCAATAAGGCGGGGGTCTTATTCCTTAGAACCCTTAGTCTCCCACAAGTTCACCTAGCAGAGTGTTGACTCCAGGGGTTATAGATGTCTACCAATCAGTTTAGTTGGCGAGTGGCACCCTTGGAGCACATGGTGCATCATGAAGGGCACGTCGCACAAAAGAAACTCAGTTGGCGAGTGGCACCCTTGGAGCACGTGGTGCATCCTGAAGGGCACGTCGCACAAAAGAAACTCAGTTGGCAAGTGGCACCCTTGGAGCACGTGGTGCATCCTGAAGGGCACGTCGCACAAAAGAAACTCAGTTGGCGAGTGGCACCCTTGGAGCACGGGGTGCATCCTGAAGGGCACGTCGCACAAAAGAAACTCAAGAGGTGAGTGGCACCCTTGGAGCATGTGGTGCGTCCTGAAGGGCACGTCGCAATAATGTGGATGAAGGAGTCAGCCTAAATAGCCCTAAGACATCAACACCTGAATAAATCCTTAAACAATTACCCTAACCAGGCGTCGCCAGTTCAGAATTTGAGCCCTATGTCAACAAAAAAAATACATAATTCAAGACTATACATTAAATATTCATTACCCCTATGATTTGCAACCTCCACCTAATCCGAGGAGTTTCCTTCCTTAATTAAATCCATAAAACAATTCCTCCTTTAATTGAATTCATAAAGTAATTCATTCCTTAATTGCATACCTAAGGCCCTTCCTCTTTCTCAGTTATAAGCTTGATAATTTATCTTTTTAGTGAAGGTACTACTTCGCCCTAACATAATAATCAAAGCTTAACCATCTCTTAATAACAACGCCATGATATTCTAGCTCACAATAGCTCTGCCATCCAAATAGCATTAGAATTTATTTCCCTACTAACTAGCATTAACAATACAGGTGCTAATAATAAAATTAAACAAAAAAAAAAAAACTCACTTAAGCTAATGTGAGTCTTCATAAAGTGTGTAGGGTAAAATAAGGAGATTAAGAAATTAATTCAAATAGGTGGTTGTAAATTTGAAAAGAAGAAATT
>ML792570.1:694588-716159 GCA_009831015.1 Picea engelmannii
CTTAATTTCCAAGTCATACTCTTGCATACGCATGATCCATTTGGACCACTTACTATGCAATTCGGTTTGATTCAAAGCGGTGACTAAGAGAGATGTAGGCACAAAAACCTGAACTTTATGGCCTTGGATGTAATGTCGAACTTATTCCAATGTTTTATACAAGAAATAGCCATGTTTCTCCAGTGGAGAATAATTCAGTTGGTGGGGTTTGAAATTTTGGCTCACGAATGCGCTTGGCCTAAGATTTTCCTCATGGTCCTTTTGCAATAAGATTGCAGAAATTGTCTCCTCTGACGAATTAGTGTACATGACAAAGTCTTTAGAGGGATCGGGACTGACTAATAGAGGGGCAAAAGCAATGGCTTGCTTAATGGATTCAAAAGCCTGACGAGTGGGAGGGTCCCATTTGAACCGAATGTCTTTCTTCATAAGTTGATTTAGAGGTTTAACTACTTGGGCAAAATCAGTAATGAAGCGTCTCAGGAAATTTATCTTTCCAAAGAAAGATTGAATTTTATTTTTATCCGGTTGCGAAGCCGGTTACAGCCCCTTTGGTAGCTCGGCACGAGGCAGAGACTACGCGCGGTGGTGGTGTGAGGAACGGAGGGATGAGGTCGAGGGCCGAGGTGATGCGCGCGGAGGTAGTGTGGGCAGCGGGGAATGGGAGAGGAGGCCGAAAGTGGGCCGAGGGCGCGCGCAAGGGAGGAAGAACGGAGGAGCAGGAGGAATGGCGCGTGGGAGGAGTTGCAGAGGTGGGGGTGGTGACGCCCAGGTGGTGGACGGGCGGCCAACCACCCAAAAATTAAAAATTTTTAAACTATAGCCAAGTGGGTTTTTGGAAACAAAAATGGGCAGGAGGTTTCAGGTTCAAAACTCCTGCCCTCCATCAAAATTTCTGGGAAGTCTTTGAGCTTTATGGGCAAAGGAAAAGAACAGCGTTGGGGTTAAAGGCCAAAACTCTTCAGTGACATGCCCAGGCCTGTAAATTCCAATATATGGCTTTACAATTCCAAATTTTTAAAGGAGCCCTGGAGGCTTGGGCAGAATGCCCAAGAGGGGTTCGAATCCCCTCTCCTTTGCATTTTTCAGCACACATACCACTTCATAAACTCAGCCATTAATCCATCAGACTGAAACAGCAAGCATTCTCATCTTTGAAACAGGGAAACAAGAACTAATTTCTTCTTGCAGAACCTCAAAATAACCAGCAATTAACTTATTGGTTTTTTGGAAATGGCATGAATGGATTACCTGACCAACTGTTGGAGATGGCAGCATGAAAACTGGCTGCCCTCTGCTGAGATCCTCTTGCTGTCCAAACCTTGCTCTGCTGCCTGAAACCTCCCCCTTCTGCCATGACGGCTGTTGCAGAGCTCTCCCTCCTCTGCCAAATTGCCAAAATGGCTTGGGAGAAAGGAGAAGGGAGGTTTTGTTTTTTTTTAATTTTCTCAAAAAAACCAAATTTTCCCCATTTTGCATGAGGCTACGTGCCCATTTCCCAAATTTCCATTTTTTCTGAAAAATATTTAATAAATCATTTTATTAATTTTTTAATATTTTTTGGAATTTTGTGCAAGTCAAAGTTTGACTTTGACTCTGCTGCAGCTGACTCTGCCCAAAAATGTTGACTGGAGAGACAGAGTCGGAATTGGACGCAAGTCACGTCGTTGGAAAGGTCTTGACGAGGACATCAAGAATATGTCATCACCAACTTGAGATAATGCCACCTCAGCCTTCAAATTCGGCCCGGAATAGTGGCCACTTAAAACCCCTGACTTGCTGACACCTAATCTTGCGAAAGGTGCCAAATCATCATACGATATCCAATCGAGGCAAATGAGGTACCGTCGGAAAGGTATCGATGAGTACTTCAACAAGGTGACCATATCATTTTGTGTCAGGGTCATTTATGACTGTCTTATCTGTTATGAAACCCCGTCATGTGAGTTGGTGGACCCCTTTTTGCCTAAAATTATTGGCCAACTTGTGACAGCTCTAACCAGGCCATCTGGAGTCGGAATGAGGCAAATAAGATGTCGTTGGAAAGGTGTCTGATTTATAACTCTTTACCCACCAATTTTAAATCATGAAGCACTGCAACCAATTTGATGTCCAAAAGTGGTCATAAACTTGTGAAGGCTCGTTCTCACTAACCGGGGGTCGAAACCAAGCACGGGATATACCGTTGGAAAGGTCTCACACTGCCCTACACCATGTATGGGTTTGATTTTCCCTTTGATACCATAATCTGAATAGAATTAGACCAGGAAGCTACAGCTATTAATTTTGCCCGTTCGGGTGACTTTGACTTTGCATGCCTCATATGGGTCATACTGACTCAGAATCAAGCTCATGATAGCTTGTTGAAAAGCTTGTTCCGATCCCTACCACTTGGAAGTGTTGTATTCCCTGAATCAATCAGCCTTGACATGAGGAATAAATTTCATGGGAAGGTCCACAAATCCCTGAAAGCAACCAACTGATACTCTTTCAAGGGCAGAGGCCATAGTAACTATGACCCCCGCCACTGTCTTTGACTGGAACCATAACATCAAGGGGCGTTTATGGAAAAGTAACTGTGTAAAACACCATGTTGAGCCCAAGGCAGATTTTTGGGTCAACAGTACCCAAGAGTTGCTAGGTGGTGGCGAAGTCTGGATCTTGCTGATAAAGTTGGGGCCACTGAGATGCTTCATTCCCACAGGAATGGAGCACGATGGTGAGTGCAGCCACAGGAGGTCAATTGAGATAGTGAGCAACAAGATTTGTGTTCCTTGTCTTATACTTGATGTTGAGATGAAGCTGTTGCATGTAGGTGTACCACTTGTAATGGCGATCGTTCTGCAACTTCCCCTGTGGCTTGTGATCAGATTGGATGATTATCTTATTTCCCATAATGTAATGTTTATATTGACGACGGGCTTGTACAATGGAATACATCTCCTTGTCATAGGTGGGGTATTTCCAGACAGTATCCGAGAGTGTCTCTCTATGGTATGTTGAGCACAAGCGATGCTTCAGATCATTAAATGTTCGTTGTTGTTCCTTCTCCCGCGCGAACTTTGTCGTGCCACTGCCCTTGGTCACTTGGCTGAGAACCCATGCAACATGGGAGAATCCTAACACAAATCATCTGTAGAAGTTGACAAGTCCGAAGAAACTTTGAAGCTCAGTTAGTGTGGTCAACGCTGGCCAGTCACGGATGACTTGGATGTTCGCTGGATCAACATGTACCCCATGCTCATTAACAATGTAGCCCAAGTATGGGACCCAGTTCAAGCCAAAGTAGCATTTTTACAAGTTGGCATATAGCTTGTGGTACCGCAGAGTGTTCAAAACCTATTAAATGTGTTGCATGTGCTCCTCCCAAGTTTTGTTGAAGATGAGGATGCCATCCAAATATACCACCACAAAAGAGTTAATGAAACGTTTCAATACATAATCCATCAACCTCATGGAAGTGGTTGGTGCATTTGTGAAGCCAAAAAGCATGACCACATAACCAGCCATTCGAAGAGACCTGCTTTAGATTTGAAAGTTGTCTTCCATACATCAATTGGTTCGATGGGAACCTGGTGGTAGCCAGACTTTAGGTCAATCTTGTTGAAGAACTTTGCCCCCTTGAGTTGGTCAAGAAGGTCAACAATTCTGGGAAATGGGTACTAGTTCTTCACTGTGATTTTGTTTAATGCTCTGGAATCAATGCAGAGCCACCATGTCTCATCTTTCTTCTGCACCAATACAATCAGGTTTCCACAAGGGGAGGAGTTGGGTCTGATGTGCCCCTTTTGAAGCAGCTCTTGGATCTGACGCTTGATTTCGTCATTTTCCATCAGCGAGCGACGATAGACTGGTCCATTGGGCAGAGGTGCATCGGGAGTTAGAACAATTGGATGTTTGACTTGGCAATGTGTCGGTACCCCGGTGGGTGAAGAGAAGATGTCTCTATACTCTTCCACGATTATGTCCACTTGCTTATGTTGCAAAGAGAGGCTCTGTGTATAGGCCACGGATGTGGCAACGACCTTCTGCTTACTGTGAGCACGGATCACAAAAATGCGAACTTTCTAATCTGTGAAATGACCTTACTACATTGCTTAGTAGAGATTAAAGAAATAGCGGTAGAGGACACTACCTCTGATATCCTGTAAAATTATTTACCCAAAGTAGTAATAACATTGTGGGGTCTAGACTCATACACAACATGTTGCCTCCACAAATATGGTTGTCCTAAAATAATATCACAAACTTCAAGGAGAGCAATATCACACAATACCTCGTCTTTGAAAGGCTTAATGTCATAGGGCAGATGACACCATTGGCTAACACGGAGATCTCTTCATTAGTGAAGCCAACCAATAGTGTAGGACTACGGGTGCGGTGTCGTCAGCAAGTCCAGCGGCTTGACAACCTCTGTTGAGATCAAGTTCTTCTGACTATCGCTATCAATAATGAAATGAAGCGGAGCCCCCTTTACCCACATCTGAGTGAAAGAGGCATTCCCCTTTCTCTAGTTCTTCTAGTTCGCTTGGCTAGACTTTGGTGGTAGCAACAGTGGCACTCAGTTCAGTATCGATAATCTGCTTCCCTTCTGGATTTTATTCAGAGTCAAAATCTGCCTTTGACTCGGAAGCTTTCAGCTCAGCCACTGGTAATTGCTTGGAGCGACGTTCTTCAGTGTTGTGTCAAGGGCTTTTATGGTATTCACACTATTTTCATGTATCCTTCTTCGACTTCTCATTACCCTTCTTATGTTGCGGTTTGGACTGGTTGTCTTGAGAGTGGCCATCTTTGCTTTGTCCCTTGTTTTGTGGGTTGGGGTCGTATTTCCCCTGTTTCGACTGTGAGGAGTTTGCAAATCCAAACTCTCACCTCTTCTACTTAAATTTTTGCTCGATCTTGACAGCATATCTATTAGTTGTACCCAATGATGCGATGTCCAGAAGCTCCAATTTTGTTTGAATGTATCTATGCAGATAACTGCGATATTTGAGCACCAGATGTCACTCGGAGTCTTTGATACCCAATTTGGTGCGCAGGGTATGGAAAATATTGGTGAAATCTGATACTGTTTGGTCCATTTCCTGACGTAGGGTGGTCCATCTTGTGTATTGGTCCTCGTAGCTTCCAACAAGGTAGTATTGTTCTTTAATGGCATCCCTGAAGGAATCTCATGTGGGGGCAATTGCAAATATTATAGATTCGCCTATGGCCCTTTGCTTAGAGTAAGTATCCCACTAGTGTTTAACATGGGGGACGACCTTGAGGAGTGCAAAAGTAATATTTTCCCCATCGGAAAAATTGTGGACCGAAAAATACCCATCGAGCAAATTCAGCCATTTATCCACAGCATCTGCATCTATCAGTGCTTCAAATAATGGAATATCAAAATTTACTTGTACCTTAAAAGGGGTTGCATGGTCGCTTGATGAACATGTGATTCCTGCGAGCAACCGTCTAAAGATCTGTGCAAAGTTGTACATCATTTCGTTCATTTGTCATGCAATGGCTTCCTCGAGCAACATTTTAAAATGATCTCATGCTCCATCATCTTTCTTTTCGTCCCCCATGGGTTGTTGTCAGGCTCGGGCAACCGATCTTGCAAAGGCTCGACTGGTTCGAGTCTCAACTTCTTGTACCCAGATCTTGTCGGGGACATGCACTAGGAAATGAAGAGCACACTGCTCTCATACCACTGATTCAGATTTATGAGCGGAATGAAATGAATAACAAACTAAATACAATAACACGGAGATACGGAGAACAACAACAGATATCCAATGAACAATAACTTCTATTGAATTAATGAAATACGCCAAAACTGTAAAACTGCAGAACTAAAAACAACTTGCTCGAATGGTGGTAGCTATCTTTGAGAAGAGATGTCGTTGTTACGCACAAACATCTGAGCACAATGATTACAATGGGGCTTTAGAGCAGAATGATTACAATGGGGCTCTAGTGCACAATAATTTCTATTGAATAAATGAAATAGGTTGAAACTGTAAAACTGCAAAACCGAAAACAACTTCCTTGAATGGTGGTAGTTATCTATGAGTAGATATGTTGTTTCTATGCACATTCGTCTGAGCAAAACGATTACAATGAGGCCAGATGCCTTTTTAACATTACTCGTGAATGTCAAAACCCTAGACATCCAAAAACCTAACCCTAGAAGATGAAACGCCAAAAGTTATGTGGGCCCCTATGGGTAAGTTGGTACCTCAACTTTTTGATGGCGTAACTTTTGCATACGACCTTCATTTTAGGCATGCGATAGCCCGCTCAAAAGGTCTTTTAGAGAACTATACATTATGTTGTCAAACTCTGACTTTGTCTACAATTTCAGTGTGGCAAGCCAAAAAAACATTGTTTAAGGCCCCAAAATGGCCCTAGAAGTACAGAAAGATGTAATGACATTAAAATTTCCAAAATAAGCCATTTGGATTAAGTGGACGGCCACCAATCTCCACCTAGAAGCTTGCAAGGTTTCAGACAGCCCTAGAAGTGTAGAACCCACAATTACAAAGAATTACAGAAGAACGTGTTGAACTAAAAATTGTCAATAGGACCCAGTTGGACTAGGTGGGTAGCCACCAATATCCACCTGGATCAACACATGTCATAGTGAGTCTCCAATGAGTATGACAAAGATATAACAAACCCTAGGAGGAGCAAGAACAGTTAGAGTGAAATTCCCCAGAAAACTGTAGAGCAAAACCAAGTGCGCAAAAGAAAGAGCAATATTTCACAATCACTGAAGAAGCTCATTTATATATAGACGTCCAACATGACTCTTAAATGACTTTACATTATGGTCGACTTGCACTTCACATAACAAACGTCTAGCCTTAGTGGAGATTCTATTGAGGATCTTGCTCATTTCTTGACCCACCTAGGCTTTCTTCTCTACATAAACCTGGGTATCATCAAGATACATCCTTACTTTTGTATGTAAGACATCGAATTCTAAATAAAATTGGAGGTGCTCTTACAGTTTCAAGTCAACCTAAATAACATCGCCCCACATTGTGTACTTGATTTCTCTAATATTTGCATGCATCCTCACTTCCTCAAGAACTTATTCATATTTAACCCTCCAAGTGCATTTTTCTTCTTTCTCAAGGCCACCTCAGCTCATACCTCCACTAGCTTTTTCTTTGTCTTCGCTAGCCTTTTCCCTTTCTTTTTGAAATTTAACTTTTTATTTTCTACCATATTTTATGTGTTGGCCCCCTGTTGTGAGTTAACCTGGTGCTTAGTGTTTAGTCCTCAACTTCTTTGAGCAATTCAATTATCCTTTATTTCCTTTTTTATACATTAGAAACTCTCATTGACGTGTCAAGGTAAAGCAATGCCTAGCAAGGCATGGCATGTAAAGGTAAGGGAATGCATGTCAAGATAAGACATAGCAAGGCACGACAACGCATGGCAAAACATGGCAAGGCAAGACAAAGCATGGCATGTCAAGGCAAGGCATGGCACGTCAAAGTAAGACAATGCATGGCAAGGCACGACATGGCATTCATGGCATGCGAAGATAAGTCATGGCATGGTATGGCATGTCAAGGTAAGGCAAGGCATGGCATATCAAGGCAAGGCAAGGCAAGTCATGGCTTATCAAGGCAAGGCATAGCAAGGCAAGGCATGACATGACATGTCAAGACAAGGCATTCGATAATCAAATTTTGACTCAACTTAGGAAGCTTTTCGTGATACGTCCATCATTTTTCACAGTATTATTAAAATTTGTAGTGTATTATCCAATCAGAAAATAAATTAATCCATGATGTTGATTATTTCGAATGAAGATTGGAGCAAGTGCATAGTTTAAGCAATCAACTAGCAAAAGAAAAAAAACGTATGTACATGGGCATGGACCTAAAACTGTTAATTCACAAAGAGCAAAGAGGGTGGAAAAGGATATGACAATGGATCCTCCAAACACAACAAATAATTGCACTGAAGAAGAGGTTTGTTAAGACTATATTACATGGGATGAATACTTTGAAAAAATTATTGTTTATGGATATTCTCTATGTCGTGGAAATAAACAATTCAAACTAGTAATTGTACAAACATTACATAGATGATAAGTTCCAATGGGTAGTATGTCTCCTACAGTCGATTCAAATCCAATATAAATTGTGGTAAAGAATTTTCCAATTTGATATAAATAAGAAGTATACTTTTTTTAAACATTGTTTTATATTTTTTAAATAATTAATTTTTTTCTTAATGGACAAAGTTATTGGTTTAAAGTATCATGGATCTACCAACTTCCAGCTTAAAAGGCGATGATCATTTATCAAATGATACATCTAATAAAAATATGTGTCAATATATCAACTCGGAAGATGAGAAATTGATGAAAACAAGTAACAGAACAAGAACATATTTAAAGATGCATAATTTGCTTAAAGACAAGGGGAAGGTGAACGTTGGTTATGGTTCAACCCTAGCCATGCGTAATTCTGACCCTCGGCCCATGCAGAGGCGACCTTAGCCTACTCGACGTCCAAGCTTGGCATGGCTTGCAATTTGCTAACAACTGTGGTAGATTGTGCAACCAATGAGGGTTCTCTTGGCATTTCGAACACAATGGCGACCTCTCCCACTGTGATGATCACGTCTTCTTTCCTTGAAAACTTTGTTTCCCTTTTGAATGTAGACCCAATGATTTCTTCGAGCACTTGCTCCCCTCCTACCTCCTTTGGAAATCTACGTACCTCCTCTTTCGAAGATGTTGTGCAATCTTCTTCTAACTATTTGATGATTCGAAAAGCTTTAGTTATCTCTATTCCGATGGTGAAATTTGTCATAAGGAAGAAAAAAAAATCTTTCGGAGCACAGTGAGTGGTGACAAGAAGTTGAACTCGAACTCATAATCCATCTAAAAATACAATTTGTATCCTCGGATAAATGTTCAAACTTGTTGAAATCAACATTTCGTAATGTGTTGTTTGTCTCGAGACGACCCCCCTTTTTCTCCCCTCCTACCTCCTTTGGAAATCTGCATACCTCCTCCTTCGAAGATGTTGTGCAATCTTCTTCTAACTATTTGATGATTCAAAAAGATTTAGCTAACTCTATTCCAATGGTGAAAGTTGTCGTAAGGAAGAAAAAAATTTCTTTAGGAGCATAATCAATGGTGATAAGAAGTTGAACTGGAACTCATAATCCATCTAAAAATACAATTTGTATCCTCAGATAAATGTTCAAACTTGTTGAAATCAACATTTTGTAATGCATTGTTTGTTTCAAGATGACCCCCCTTTTTATGATCCTACCTCCTTTGGAAATCTACGTACCTCCTCGTTCGAAGATGTTGTACAATCTTCTTCTAACTATTTGATGAATCGAAAAGCTTTAGCTATCTCTATTCCAATGGTGAAAGTTGTCGTAAGGAAGAAAAAAATTTCTTCAGGAGCACAGTCAGTGGTGACAAGAAGTTGAACTCGAACTCATAATCCATCTAAAAATACAATTTGTATCCTCAGATAAATGTTCAAAATTGTTGAAATCAACATGTTGTAATGCGTTGTTTGTCTCGAGACGACCTCCCTTTTTCTCCCCTCCTACCTCCTTTGGAAATGTACGTAAAACCTCTTTCAAAGATGTTGTGCAATCTTCTTCTAACTATTTGATGATTCAAAAAGCGTTAGCTATCTCTATTCCAATGGAGAAAGTTATCGTAAGGAAGGAAAAAATCTCTTTAGGAGCATAGTCAGTGGTGACAAGAAGTTGAACTCAAACTCATAATCCATCTAAAAATACAATTTGTATCCTCAGATAAATGTTCAAACTTGTTGATATCAACATTTCGTAATGCGTCCCCGGATGGGGTGGTATTGCGGGCCACTTGGCTAGGTGTGGGTGAAGGGGGAGGCCAGCGGAGCACGGAGCCATGTGCTCGGCTCGTGCCCCACGCAGCCACCACCCCCGGGCTTTAACTCGCATTCAAACTTGATGGCAGAGGCATTAATTCCACTCCTCCCGACCACCTCTATGCATAGCGCCATGCAGAACCCATACGGTAGTCTCGTTTGGTGTTGTGGCTCTGATTTCGACTCTGCGTTTTTCATGGTTTTTCGGGCAGTTTTCTTCTTACATCTTGGCTCTGCAGATCCTCTGCAGAAGCCGAGTCTCGCCATGCCTCGCCACCGCATGCGTCCACGTCGGGGCTCTCCATGGCACCCACGACGCCCCCGCACATCCTCCTCGCCCTCTAGTTCTTCCACTCTAGGTCTGGATACCATGGTTGTTGTTGACACCTCCTGGACACCAGCACGGCCTTCTCCCCGGGTCAAGCACTCCTCCTCTCCTCCGACCTCACGCCACAGTCGACCTCGTCACAATTTAAAGACGCCTTCTCCCACTCTGTCGCGTGAACACTCCGCCATTCTCCATGACTTAGTTTTCGAGCTCCGTGAGGGGGTGAGTGATCTCCAGTTCCGGGTCCAACAGATGGAGGGACGCCTCTCTGTCCTCCTCCAGCTCCTAGCCACTCCCCCTCCAGCCGCTCCCGAGTATTCTCGTGATGCTTCCGAGAACTCCAATGGTCGGGCGAGCAATCAGCAACACGCTTCCACAGAAGAAAGTATGCCATCCGAGGGGACGGCAGGCAATCCAGGGGCCATGAGTGCTCTCGCACAGAAGGCGACTTTGGCAAGCATTGAAGGAGGAGGCGACATTGCAGTTTCGGCAGCGGCAGCAGAAACAAGGGACAGCAGCATCCAAGTGCCCGAAGACAAGAGCCACGGCGCCACGGACATGCAATGGACCGGCAGGACACCTATCATTGAGGAACCCTGGCCTAGCATCTTGCCCGAGTATGTTCCAGATTATACTATACTTGTCCCATACTTTAGTTCTAGTGGCTCTCGTGGTAGTTAAAAATCTAGCTTTCTATAGCACTGTTAGAACTTTTTTTTTGCTACTTGCTATATACGGTTGGCTGAACTGGTTTCTCCTCATGGAGCAGTTCAGTAATTACAACCGAATAACTCTGTTAATGTACTCTGGATCCTGGTTCTGAGAAGGACTCTTATACTTAATACAAACTCTTACTTATAAAAAAAAAAAAAACATTTCGTAATGCGTTGTTTATTTCGGGACAACCCCCCTTTTTATGAACACAAATTCAATTTCAATTAAAAATAATAATAATAACAAGAAAATGACCTTCATTATATTTGTAATACACAGTGATCTGATTTGAATCTTATAAATCACAATCTCAACACAAGAATCAAAGAAAATTGTTTGAAAACAAATAAAAGTTTTACCTATGACTCTTTGTTTTTTTCAATGTAGTGCTCTAGTTTTTTTCAATGTAGTGTTCTAGTTAAGTCACCATGTTAGGAAGTTGTTTTTACATACTTTTAATTTGTTTATAAATTAAAAATTGTTGCTACAAATAATAGGAGCGTAATAAATTAAACTTAGCAACTTAAAAAAAAAAATTATTGCAGTCTATCCCTCCACCCTGTGAATATCATTTCACAACCAACCTTGCCTTATATTTTTCAACATTGTCATTTGAATTGAAATTTTTTTAATATTCATTTATATCAAAATGTTTTTTTATCTATTTAATTTGTTGTAACTACATCTATATAGTGATTGATGTGCATATAGTTCAGAGCCCACACAGAAAATTATCCTAAATGTTTTAGAATCTACAGGGAAAAAAAAAGTGTAATCTATGTCACAGCATTAAAGTTAATTGTCAATATCATTTCACTCTACAGCGACTTCAACTTATAGACCAAACAATGTTGTTACAACATATACTAAATGTAGCACCTCAAAAATTCAATTATGTACTACACTTGACGGAAGATATACAAGATAATATTCAACATTTAATTCAAAATAGTTTTGATATTACACAAATATGGAACAAATTCATCTTGGATGTAAAACATAACTTTGGTTAATTGATTTTAAGAAAATCTTAAGATACATTAATGACAAAATAGGACATTTTAAACATTCACAATAATTTAAAAATGTAAAAGTGTGAAAATGACTAGAGTGATTGAATGAGTGGAGTGTTGATACACACACTGCTCTTGCAACGTTTTTTCTACCAAAAACAAAATATTTAAAACATTTATTTCATAATAAGCATACAAATAAGGTAGATGTGTTCAATGATGTTAAAACACTCACACAACAATATTATATCAATGAATTCAACATTTACCACACATAAGTATATGAAGAATACATATTTATCATAAATTATAATTATTTATTAAACATATTTTCAATGTTTTTATTTTAAATATTATTATAATTATACTGTTTTAAATATACAATCAAATTTACACATTTTTTTGTTTTCGATAAACATTGCAATTGAGTTTTAGTGGATTTGATGATTTTATCACTCGAATAATATTTTTAAATGAATGTCGACATTATTTAGAATGAAAAGAAAAAAAAAATGTCTCAATTGACATGTTCCAACTTTCATCACACAATGTTGCACTGAAATTGATGTGTTTATTTTTTTCAAAATAGACATGAAAAAATAATGTTACATCATTTCAACACTTTGACTAACTCCATAATATTATTGTGTATGACATGTATGTCGAGCGTAGTTGAATATGCATTGAAAATAAAGCCAAAGAAAGAAAAAACAAAATCAATTTTTTCTTGTTTAAAGAGAAATCATGTACACGTGTCAAGACGTTGAATCTATACAAAATAGAGTTGCCTGAATTTTCGATCAATTTGATGAACAATTTTGTTTTGAAATATATTTTAAAACCACTTAACTAACCAACAATTGAATGTATCAGTTTTTTGTAAAAAAAAATCAGTATTGTAGTCTACAATGAAATAGTTATGGTTATTACTTTAAAAGTGATATATATGTATGTATCTTACAAGTGAAAGGTTACAGAAAATTTCCGCATTTCAATTCATATATAAATAATATAATTTAATCTTCTCATAGGTATTTCAAATAAATGTTAACCTAGTTAATCAAAACAATGTTTACCATAAATGGGTCTACTAGTTAAATCATGTGTTGTAAAAAAAAAAACTTATATTCTAGCCAAATGCAACGTTTAATAAAACTAGCGTTATACTATTTATAAAATCCAAGAAATAATTGATTATATGTAAGTATAGAATAAACCAAATCTCAAATGAAAATTGTGTGGTTAACCAAAAAAAAATAACAATAAATTATCAATTTCATAACCAAAATAAGGATAATCATGATACAGATTATATTGTCTTATAAATTGTGAGATTTGCACTTACGTAATTGCGAATAGATAATAAATAGAAACGTTTGTCAACATGTACTAAAAGTTGATACATTATCAAGAGACAACGTTTTAAGTGATAATATGATACCAAATGTTTCTAGTTTTATTATAGAAAGACCAAGACTTTTAATTGTGTAGATGAAATAATTATATAGAATCAAAAAATTTAAACAAATCTTCAATCATACTTCGATTATCCTTCAACTTTTAATTTTCATAGTAAAACAAGCATTAATGATTTGAAAATTTTTCCATATCATATTGATTTGAAAATTATAAAACCAAAGAGCTCTTAAAAGTCGATGACAAAAAATCTGTTATTTAATCAAATCAATGAAAATTGAGGGATTTATTATCCATAACACCTACATGTTTTGAGCAGGTATACACACCTTAAAAATTTGATTGACAATCCACATCTAGAATAAAATTCAATAATACAACTTCATCAAAATTCATTACTAGTAATATTGGATGGAGTTGTAGAATTGAACAATATTTTATTGTATTATTAATCTGCATTGTCGACTAAATTCTTTAGTGCATATACTTGTTCCAAAATTGTGTAATGGATAATAAACCCTTCATTTGTTGATGAATCGATAAAATAATTAATTTTATTTTATTGACATCTATGAAAACTATTTGGACTTATAGTTTTCAAGTCAGAGTAATATAAGAAATTATGCACATCATTAGTATTTGCTTCAATGTAACGATTAAGATTTGGTGGAGAATTTTTAGACTCAATACACTTGTTTCATTTAAATCAATTAAAAAAATTGCTATTTCTATAATAGAACAAAAAGATACTTGTCATTTAAAATGGGTTCCATTGTAATTACAAATGTGCAAATATGATATCTTATATATGGCATTATATCAAGTATCACACATATTCTTATTTTGACTACGAATCTTTTATTTATTGTTATTATTTTATCAACCACAATTTTATCTAGGATTTTATTTTTTCTATAATTGCATGTATTCAATTTTTAGGTCATATAATACCATTTGTTTTTAAATGTTTCACATAGTTATAATATAATTCTACATTTTCTTAATAACACATAAATTAAATAATCAATCAATTTATAGTATGCATTGTTCTTCTTATTTATGTACATCTGTTCTAAATATCCATAGTAAAATACAATTTCATTATTTCTACATTGATTAAAATACATAAATCTTCTATAACATTTTGTTCCCACACAGAGATATCAATAAAGTAATAACTACAAATATTTTATTGTAAAACACAATTATAAAAATTAGCTACAAAAATCTTTGATATATTTATTGTTGATCGGTCTAGAGGTTTTAAAAGATTTCAAAAAAGATTTCACTAAATTCATCAAAAATCATTGCAACTACATTTTTTACAAATTCTTCATCTTGACATAAGTGTGTGATTTCTTTTTAAATAAAAAAAACGTAGATTTTGGTTTCTCTTAATTGAGCTTTATTTCCAACATTCTTCAACCATGTTCAATTGAAACGTCATACACGTAATAACATTGTGGAGTTGGTCAAACATTGTTATATTAGAAAAGAATAGATATAAACATTGTTTTCCCATGTCTCTTTTGAATAATAAATACACTCCCTTAAATGTCTAAAAATTATTATGATGAAAGCTCAATCATATCAAACTGATGTTATTTTTTTCAACTCTAAATAACGTTAACCTTCATTTATAAATATCATTTGTAGTATTGCCCAAGAACTTATTGTGGTGTTCATCAAAAACTATTAATGTGTAAAGTTGATACTACATTCAAAACAACATATAATTATAATTATATTTAAAATACAAGCATTGAAATGATATTTAATAAATAATTGTGATTTATGATAATTATGTACTCATTTCATACTTGTTTGTGTTAAATGTTTAATTAATTAAAATAATATTATTGTGTGAATCCATCTTGTTTGTATATATATCATAAAATGGATGTTTTGAACATCTTATATTTGTTTTAAAAAATGTTTTTGAGACACTTATTGTATCAACACTACACTCACTGGATCGGTTTGATCATTCACACATTCTAACATTTTTATATCATTGTAAATGTTTAAGATACTTTGTCTTGTCAGCAAGATACCTCAAAATATCTCTATGATAAATTTTTCATGTCATTGTAACATTAAAATCATTTTAAATCAAATGTTGAATGTTATCTTGTATACCATCTATCAAATGTAATGTATAATTGAATGTCTGAAGTCTATCGATTGCATCATTCTCATGACAAGCAACATTGTGTTTATCCATATCCCTGAATATAGTATATGTTATAGTGGCATTATTTAATCTAAATTGAAATCATTGCACGATGAAGTAGTATTGAAAACCAATTTTAATGTTTTGATGTAGATAACGTTTTTTTCTTTGCAAATTATAGTGTATTCATAATAATTTTCCATGTAGACTTCAGACCATATGCACTACCAATAACTATATAGAAACAATTACAACATATAAGATGGATGAAAACTCGTTGAATACAAATGGGTATTCAAAAAGAAAATAGAGTTAGATAGCAATGTGAAAAGCACAAGGTAAGATTGTTTGCAAAAAAATAACCCCAAGTTGATGGGATAGAGTTTGATGATATTTTTTCCCTAGTTGTTAATATTTATTAGGCTCATATTATCGGTAACCATTTTTTATTTAAAAATAGAACAGGTGGATGTGAAAACAATGTTCCTACATGGTGACTTGAAGTGACTTGAAGCAAGAGATCTACATGACAAAACTAGAGCACTATGTTGAAACGGGTAAAGAATCATTGGCTTGTAAATAAAAAAAGTTTCTATATGATCTCAAGTAGACTCGTAACATATGGTACCAAAAGTTTGATTCTTTTATGTTGAGATTGGAATTTCTAAGATCCAAATCAAATCACTATATGTATTATAAACATGATAGTGGTCATTATCTTATTATGACTCTATCTGTAGATGATATGGTAATAATAAGGATGTGATTTATAATTTGATGTCTCAACTTTCAACACAAATTGATACAAAGTACTTAGCATCTGCAAAATATATCTTAAGGATGAAAATTATGAAAAATAAAGAAAATAGAAAGTTTTGGTAGAGTCAAAATAAGTATGTACACTCTATGCTACGACATTTTCACATAGTAGATTGCAAACCATTGAGTGTTCTAACTTCTATGGAAACTGAGCTTTCAATTGAGTAATGTCCTACAACACCCACATAGATGGAGAATATAAAATTTGTTTCTTATCCTAGAGCAATTGGCAGTTTGATGTATGTTATGGACTGTACAACACTATACATTGCCCAAGTAGTGGGAGTCTTAGGTCAATTCATGTCTAATCCTAGACATGAACATTGGATTACATTGAAGAGGGTATTCATTGGAGTACTTCTGACTATTTCATTTTCTATCATAGTGATGTTTCAGGGGATCCACACTCAATGGATATACAGGGTTACATGGATTATGATTGGTAGAGGATATAGATAGAAGAAGATCAATGAGTGAATATGTGTTTCAATTGTTTGGTGGAACAATAAGTTGTATGAACAAGCGACAAGCTATGGTTTTGCCCACTGAAAAACAGAGTATATGGCAACTACTCGTGCCTATAAAAAGGCCATTTAGCTTATGAAACTATATTCATAACTAGGGCTAAGTCAGAGAGTTATTATAGTTCAAAGTGATAGTAACAGTGTCATTTGTTTAGCTAAGAACTCCAACTTTCATGTGAAAACAAAACATATAAACATCTAGTACCATTTCGTTAAGGACATGGTAGAGGATGGAAAGGTGATACTAGAGAAAGTTGACATTTTATAGAACATTGCAGATGCATTGATGAAACCAATGAACACAAGCAAATTAAAGTGGTTTTATGAATCTATGGCCTTATGGCCCCTAGGAATTAACGTTTAGTTTGATGCATTTTCTCTTATACAATTGCAAGGTATATGACAAGTGGGAGAATGTTGGGACATATGTGTCATACATCTTGCAATCATGTAGGAGTGCAGAGAATAAACACTAAGCTACAACAACGAATAAATGTAGAGTAGTGGTAGAGAATAACTATTGAGTAGTGGCACAGAATAAATGCAGATCACTAACAGACAATGAATGTTAGGCATAAATAAGTGGCCAATTAATTGATGGTGGTTTTCAGCGTGTATAATTTGAAAACCATAAATAGTTTATAGTTTTATTTATGCCTATTATTTAGTGTTGGGGTTATGTGACCAAAATTTCTTTTAAACCCTTATCTTATCGTTGAACACTCTTATTAAGCACATGTATTGCAACCATTTAGTTCTTGAATAATACATTGTGTGATTTAGAGTGCGGGTTTTTTCTCCCGAAATGGTTTTCCCCGAGAAATCATTGTTTAATTGTTCTATGTTTCTATGTTGTTTATTACTGCAACTGTTTTTATTAAATTTTTGCACATTTTTTTCTCATTGATTATAGTGTAGGACATGTATTTTGCACCCTTGTTTCCTTTTGCATTGAGCTACATCATTGTGTGTAGACAAAATCTGGCCACTTGAAACAACCTGCTAGTGGTCCACAAATGAGCATACTTCCACTCATGCCAAATACCTCTAGGTCTTGGATCGTGAGCCTACTTCCTTATGTCCAATAAAAGAGAGATCTTAGTCAATCAAAAGTAATTTTAGGGCATACTCCAAGGTTTAAAGACTATTTTAATAAAGTTAGCATCTATGAAGTATCTACCAAGCACTGTTTGAATTTTCCTAAAGCATGCATGATGGCGAGCATTTCCTTGTCGTATAGATGGAATAGAGCCTCTTTGACTTTGTGAGTTTCCTACTCTCGTATGCTATCGGATGTCTATGTTGCATCAGAATTGCTCCAATAACCCCACCCAATGCATCACACTCAAGCATAAAAGGCCTCGTGTAATCATGAAGTGCTAGAACTAGGCAAATGCTCATCACTTCCTTGAGTTTGTCGAATGTATTATGGGCTTCCTCTATCCACATTAATGCCCCTTTCTTCGTGAGATTTGTGAGTTGTGCACTCAACTGTGAGAATCCCTTTACAAACCGCTGGTAGTAGCTACATATCCCAAAGAATCCATGCAACTCTCCATTGGGCGATGGCAATCTAGTATGGCATAGATCTTATCCATGAGCACTTGTACCACATGTGCACTGATCACATGGCCCAAGTATAAGATCTTTGTCATGCCGAACTCATATTTCAACTCCTTAGCATACGATGACTACTCCTCCATAATGCCCAAAATCTAATCCAGATGCTCCAAGTGTTCCTCCCATGTCCTACTATATATAAGAAAATCGTCAAAGAACACCAATAAAAATTTCCACAGTTGCTTGTTGAAAATGTGATTCATGCAAGACTGGAATGTAGCCGGTGTGATGGTCAATCCAAATGGCATGACCGGGAACTCATAATGCCCATAGTGGCCCCTGAAAGCAGTCTTATTTACATCTTGCTCCCAGACTCTGATCTGATAATATTTAGATCAAAGATCTATCTTTGAAAAATACATTGCTCCATGCAACTCATCCAAAAGCTCATCGATCCTAGGAACAGGGTACTTGTTCTTGATCATCTTCTTATTCAAAACCATGTATCATCATCTTCTTGTCCTCAAGCAAATGTAAATTGGGATTCTACAAGATCTGATCACCTTCCCACGTGGCATCCTCCAATGGTAAATCTCTCCACCTGATGCACTACTCTTAGATCACCATGTTTCTCAATCTCCTCTCCCTAACCTCGAGAACCTCCTTAGGAACCAACACCAATTGTCCCTCCTCATCCAATGGGGGTAAATTTGTCGAAGTAACATGTCCTAATGCATTCTTGAGGCATAAAACATGGAATACATTATGGATCTTATTTCCTTCGGACAACTCCAGCTCATAAGCGACTTCCCCCACTTTTCGAACCACCCTGTAGGGACCATAAAAGCGTTGTTTAAGTTTTTCAGCACCACTTTGTTTAGTGAAGACTGTTTGTGTCGCTCTAATCTCAAAAATACCAAGTCCCCCACCTCAAAAGTGTGCTTGACTGTTAGGGTCCTAACCCGCACATAGTAGAACAATATATTCGGATGTAATAAACGTCAATATTAATAAGGCCTTTCAATAAAATAGAATAAGGCGGATGTAAGAAGACCTAATAGAAGCTTTTGCTTCTAGAAGGATCTTCCTCTAGATGCTTCTTTTTAGTATAAATAGGAGTCGAGGGTATGACAACCCTAGCTTGGATATTATTGTAATAGAGCTTTGCTCAACTGGAGGTTGCCCCCTCTAAGAGGCCTGTGAACATTGCTTTCAGATTCAAAGTGTTATTTCTGCTATTATTCTTATATCATTTCAGTGTTATTGTGGTGAATGTTCTGGTTATATTGTTGTTATTCTGCCATTACTAGCATTTTATTTCTGTTCTGCATACAATTTATATCTGGTATATTATAAGTGGTATCGGAGCACTTTCCTCGACAAAAAGTGTGGGTTAATTTTTTTTTCAGGGTAGAGACGTATTCTAGTGTCTTTAAGCCACAAAGATCTGTAGTTACGTAAATAAATCCGCGGTTGAGGGATTCATACACGCAGGAAATACAAGTGGTACTCAAGCGCACATCTGTTGGCCACCCTTGTAACCCCTGTTGGTACCCCTTCAAGTGGTAGCGCATCAGACAGCACCTGTGTACGGATCGGCCTAGATTACCCGAAGCCCTCTTTTAGATAAACCGATCGACCGCCTGACTGCTATAGTGTCACCGAGAACATCACTCGGGAAGACTCTCTAGTACCTGGGTAGTCGAGTAGTACGGCTAAGGGTACGGTCTATCCTCCTTAGTTAGTGCCCTGAGATATTGGGCCGAGTACTACTGTTGGACCCCGCACGTATATCAGAGAGCTATAGCACAGAGCAAACCCTTATCTGTAGAACCCCTGAATACCTAACCCTTGGGAACAGAAACATAAACAAATTAAAACAGACAAGATCTATTGCCGCGCAACTCTATTCGGGTTGCCAAGTAAATACACATTTCTTTCTGGTTAAGCATTTGGGCATTTCCTCTCTGCAGTATTCTTCAAACCAAACATTTAAATAAAAAATTAAAAAATAAAACAGATAAATAAAAAATAAAAAAATTAGATTCCATTAGATTCATCTCTTCACCCTTATCACATTCATCTATATCATTTTTTCGGCAAAAACTTTTTACCTCACCCCCCTCTTTCAGTTCCCCTATCCTCATGGCCCATACTCGTAGCCAAGACTTGGAAGCTCGCTTCAACACCTTGCAATATGGTCTCATTGAGACCCAACAAGAAGTGAAACAACTCAATGCCAATGTTGTCGCCATCAATACAACCATGCAGTCCTCAATGGGCGAAATCAAACAAGACCTCACCACCCAGCTTGAATCAGTGTTTTCGACACTCTGCACCAAACTACATATCCCTACAGATAACCCTTCCTCTTCCTCACCCCCACATACTGAAGGTGACCATTCCTCTCATTCTCATACCTTGCAGAACCATCACTTTCAACGTGACCTACGCCTTCCACTAGTGGATGTGACCAAATTTGATGGCTCGGACCCCACTGGTTGGGTAACCCAAATGGAACATTACTTCTCTTTATACAGCATTACAGATGACTTGGCCAAACTCCGGTATGATGTTCTCCATCTAGATCAAAAACATTGGCAATGGTGGCAATGGTGAAAAAATTCTCGTCAAGGGTATATTGCTTGGACACAATTTGTGGCAGAGCTTTATGAACGCTTTGACACTGACACCAACCATTTGGGTTGTTTGACAAAGCTGAAATAATTTGGAACAGTGGAAGACTTTATAGCAACCTTTGAGCGCCTGGCTTTTAGAACAGAGGGCATGTCTGATGCCTTTTTCCGAGAGTATTTTATCAGCGGCCTCAAGGATGAAATTTGGGCCCATGTCCTCATGGCTCGACCTAAGAGTTGGGTGGAGGCTACCAAAAGAGCTAAAGAAGCACAACAGGTTGTATCTTCTCAAAACCGCAAACCCTCAATGCTCTGAATCCACTGGCATAAGAAGATAAAGAAACCCCCTCAAAGGCCCTTGTTATAACTGTGACGACAAATATTTCCCAGGACACAAGTGTAAAGAACAAAAGCTTTTTATGGCCATCTTCGAGGAGATTTCGGAAGAAGATGAAGAAACCCCCTCTATGTCTGAATCACCTGAATCCACTGACATAACCC
>ML792571.1:0-11601 GCA_009831015.1 Picea engelmannii
ATTACCGACTTGATTAATCCTCAATGGGGATTAATCTAATAATAAAAATAATAATAATGACATGATTAATCCACAATGGGGATTTAATCCAATAACAAAATAATAAGAATGCTCTTCGCAGTTACATTATTTCAACAGTCCCCACAAACGTTTTCGATGAAAACCCTTGGTGCCTAGAATGCAGTGAAGCACATTGGGAGCATGAATGTCCTTACGGTGATAATGGCCATCAACAAGTGAACAATATAGGCCATCTCATGGAAGGCCCTCAGATAAATATCACGGCTGAAGAACATCAAAAGGCCATAAGAGAAGCGGCTAGGAAAGCTAGAATGGCGGTAATAAACAACCTAGACCAAGAATCAAAAGAAAAATTGAAGAAACAAGAGTTCCAGGTGTATAGAAGAAAGAAACTGAGCCAACCTACCGTTGAACAAACAAAACCCCCATCCTTGGATGTGCTCCTTCCTAAAACATCCAAGACTGAAAGGGTTGACTTAAACTTTGACTTTGAAGGGGCACTATCCAAGATGCATGTAACCATTCCCCTTAAAGAATTCATTAAGGAGCCATTTGTCAAAGAGTGTTTTGACAATTTATTTCAAGGATCAGATGGACCCATGGACCCCCCTATCATGTTGCAAGCTGATCACTTCAGGGTCCAATACTTTAATAATGAACAACAATAGCCTCAACAACTGCATGTTGTACACAGGGGTAGGTGCCAACATAATGCCCTTTAAAGTCATGCAACAATTAGGGTTGAAAGTCACATGACCTTACAGGAATGTGTGTGGCTTCGAGTCTAAAGCCATACCCACACATGGAGTAGTTGAGAATGTGGAAATTTTCCTTAAAGAGTACCCTGAGAAAGTAATCCACATTGACATTGTGATAGTAAATGTCCCAAATGTGTGGGGAATGTTGTTGTCTAGGAAGTTTGCATCACTTGTGGGTGGCACCCTTGAGATGGACCTCTCTTTTATAGAATTACCTTCGAAAGATGGAATAATAGGCCGTCTCCTAAATGAGCAGGTAACTGAAACCCATGTGCAAGAAGCTAACCGCCCCGTCAAAAATGACAAGATGCATGATGAGATCATACAAACTCTTCATAAGTATTCTTCTGAAGATGTGCCTTTCGCAACAGAAGAAGATTTTGATTGGATTAAATGTCCCAAAAAGGAAGAATACCAACAACTCCTAGATGAATTCAAAGACAAGGAAACCGGGATTGTGAAAATACTAAAAAGACCAAAAGACGATGTACAGTTTCATCCGTCCCAGCAAGAAGTATTTACAGCAGAAGCCCAACCTCCTCCCTCTGCACAATACACCAGGGTCGTCCAAGGGACAACCAAGTACAAGATCAGGAAGTACAAGGAAGGAGATATAGTATGGATGTGGGATATCCAGAAGGGAGAGCCAACTAATGTCAAAGGAAGCACTCAATCATGGCTCGGACCTTTCAAGGTTGGACGAGAATTAGTTGATGATTCCTACTATTTGTCCACCTTGGAAGGAAGAAGGTGCCCATTACCGATCAACGGACGCCTCCTCAAACCCCACCAAGGTGGGGGAACCTGACTTCACAGGTAAGTGCAGGTAAGTAGGCATTTTGCATTCGTGTATTATACCATTTGCATTGCATGTTAGTTTGCTTTCACATTCACCTTTATTGATTGTTTTATTTCACTCTATATATATCTATGTATGTTGGGGTGGCATTACCACCCCAATTTTGTTACTGATGCTTCTATTGAGATAGAGAAAGTCAACAGGTTGTGCCAGAGATGCTGAGGTTCTCATGTGCTCTACGGTGAGCACATGTCCCCAAGTTGGAGCCAGATGTTATCCCCCAATTTCAGGGATAACTAGGAGATCATGTCTTGAGGCCCACAGGTCCTAGACATGGAGTACCGAGAGCAGGATTGACTTGAGCATGGCCCTGGAGGGCCCACCTTTTCTTTTCTGCCAACATCTCTGTCTTGTTAGTAGCAACAACATCCATCACCATCGGCTTGGTTCTGTATCAGAAAGGGTTCTTGCTCAATGAGGTAATTAGTCCAGGCATCATAGTATGTATCACTTTGATCATCAAAACCTTTGAACATATGCATTTGATTCCTTTTATTTCTAACAATTGTTTGGATCTTACACTTGCCCACTTGACCATGTGTTGGGGGATTGACAGGGTGCCCTAGCAAGTCTGTGTCAGTAGGTTTTGGTTTGCCACTGGGGGGAATTTCTGAAAAGCCATCGTTCGCTCCCATCATAGCACCACTTTTCCATCTTGTTTCTCGCTCACATATCCCATTCCACTTGTCCAGACATTGGGTTGACCTATTTTCAGGATTGCACCTTATCTCATGGGAAGAAGGGGCTAAAGGCCCAGAAGGCCAAAGCAAGCTGGTAAAAGTTAAAAGCCTAAAAATAAAACCTCGAGATGCTTCGCCCAGGGATCCCCGAAAAAACAATAAAAAGCCTCTCAGCAAGAAACAAGAGGGACCCGAAAAAATAATAAAAAACGGCCTAACCAGAGGATAGGGGGTCTCATCACGAGCCAGCCTATTAGGTCCATGGGTATCTAACAGTATGACATTGCCATTAGCTGGTCACCACGCTAGGGCAGTGACTCTTGGTTGCATGGCCAAGGGAAAGGGGGTCTCATCATGAGCCAACCTTCTCATTTCTGTGAAAATACTTGTGGGTAACGCTATCACCACTGGTCACCACGCCAGGGCAGTGTCCCCTGATTAGCTTTTGAACAAAAAAGCAATAAAAGATAAAAGATAAAAGAATAAAAGAACAAAGAATAAAAGGCAAGAATGGGCTTGGAAAAAATGCATCCATGACAGGTACAACTCGCCTTCTACAAAGGCACCCACAAGTAACATTTTTGCATCCTTGGCCCTCATTGCACCCACATGTTTGGACATCCCCTGACCACATCACCCACTTACATGGCTTGGATGAGGTCTCTTCCGAGATCTTTCCTTCTTCTGTGGACACTAGCCCAATAGGACGCCTTGTCTCTTTCTCCAAAACTTGTATTTGTAGGTTGGTGTAACGTCTTTGAGCTTTTAGCTGATGTATTAGGGCTTTTATGCATATGTTTAATAATATTGATGATGAAACGTGATTGACATTGCTATGATCCTTGTGACTGATGAACCCATGGAGGGCGTAGCTTTTGATGTGCAGGACCATGCCCGACGGATAGGTACCATTTGGATCGGTACACATGGGGAGATGATCAGTTCGGACCTCCATGGGGCTGAAGAGCCCACCAGATGGATGATGAGACCCCATCAGGGGGCAGAGACAGGATAGAGATGGATCAGGGGCTTTGCACCAGAAGAGAAGAGGACATTCCTCCAGAGGCACCCTAGCAAAGCTTGACCTAGGGGGATTGACTCTCTTTCAGTGTAACGTTGGCCTTGGAAGGCCTAGGACGTCACCCTTGATGACCATGATGTCACCCAGCCTATTGGACGTCTTGGGAGGTAGACTGGGCAGTATTGGCACGTGTGGCATGATGGAGGAGCCCAAGGAGGGCTAACGTTTTGCTCTAGGATGCCTCATTTGCCCTAAAAGGGGCTAATGTCTCCTTTGGAGGGGCTTCATGTCTCTTTTCAGCTTGGTTAGGGTTTTAATCTGACAATTTAATGTAAAACAATATGATTTTAGTATTTTGGCCTTGTCGGCCTTTTTTCACATGACCTAAAATGTAAAATTAGGTCATGGAATGGTATAAATGAAGTATTTTCACCTTCATTTTTGACACAACTTACTCACTCCATAAGGAGGTCTGAAATTTGTGCTCTATCTTGGGTTATTGGCTGATTTAGTGATGCGCACTTGTTGAAGGAGGACTATTTTGGCATATTTTGGCTTTTCTCTTAATGGAAGGTGTTACAACTAGGGTTTGCATTGCTTCTTCTTAGTGAATTGTAAGTATTTTTCTGCAAAACTTCTTGAATGAATGGTTGTAGTTTAATTTCTTGCATATGTTTATGATTTTGCTGAACAAAACCCTAGGTGACAAGCACACAAGTAGTTCCTTGTCTCATGTCCCCATTGAGAGAAAGTTTTCAGCCATTTGAAGAAGGAGAGAGCCTAGCCGTTGCTACACTCCCTTCTCCTCTTCATTTATTGCTAGCCGTACTTCTTGTAAGCTAAGAAGAGAGAGACGCCTTAAGCCTAGGTCTACTACACTTAGGGCTGATTTTCTTTAGGGCTTGCTGAAAAGGCCTTGCTGTAGCAACACCTTGCTTCATCAAACCCTCTAGTCTTCGTTTTATGCCTCATCCTTCAGCTAGCTGTTTTTTCCATTGAGTTAAGGAAAGAGGAGAGAGCACCGAGGCCTAGTTTACGTACACCAAGGTGAGCCTCTCTCCCCTAGGATTTTGACTTTGTGGCCTTGCTCTGGCAACACTCCAAAGCCTCTCCCTCTAGTCCTTGACCTACTTACCTTTCCCTCCTTTAGCTCTTGCGTCTTCCACTATTTGACTCCATTAACCCTAAGTCACTGATCTAAAGAGACCTCATGTGCTTAAGTGACCTTTATCACAAACAACTCTCAACACTTTGAATCAAACCCTAACCTAACTAACCCTAGCCTAGAACTAACCTTCTAACCCTATATGTTGTCGTCATCCCCTGCTATTAACACCTTTGTGCAACAAACGTTTTGTTTTATAAGCAATTGAATGGTGATTAAGGGCATAAATTAAATGAAGTGTTGATTTATTATTTTGAATGCTATATTGTTCCAGTATTTATTGGTGAAGTGACAATTTTCATTGCTATTTATAAACATTGACTTCGTCAATATTTATTGCTAAAATTGCTTATATGTTCATGAGATAGTCATCCATTTATATGAAGTACTAACCCATTGAACCAACTTGCATATATCATTTGTTGTTGCTTTGTCTCAAGCAGGTATATCTTTGGGGGTTTTGCTTTATTATTGGTTGTTTAGCCGCGACTATCTGCTCGATGGTGACTTGTGAGGGGGGAATTGTCTTTTTATCCTCTTGCCTTCTCAAAACCCTAGGTCACTGGGGACGTCTCCCCTGGGCCTCACCTCCCTAAAGAGAAAGCACCATCCCATTGTGGTGACATTGGGTGGGATTGGTTCCTATTATGCCAGTTTGACCTTCAAACCTCAAGATTTTATCCTTGCTACAAACTGTGCGATAATAGGCACCAATCAGCATGACCTCGCACAAGGTTAGTAGATGCCATGCCTTTAGGGCTGGTTAGTTACCCAACTTTTCAAGCTGGTGGGCCAACCTGTGTGGTTGGAGGTGTTTCTTAGCCTTGGGATAGATGGGTAGTGTGTGCGCACTACATCGCCTAATCCTTGTGATTAGATGCCTGGTCATTGTGGACCAGTTGCCTGGTGTGCCAACTAGAGTTTACTAGTTCCTTGTGTACTAGATGTCAGATTTTGTGTGAGCTGATGAGTTACTAGTTCTTTATGAACTAGATGCCAGATTCTGTGTTAGCCGGCGAGTGAAAGCCCCTTGGTGACATAAAGCCCTGAAATATGATGAGACCTTGGATGCATGATGTGGTTACAAAACTTCTTCAATATAGATTCGTCAAAATTCAGCAAGTTAATCGTCAAGTGTGTTGATTATTGTATCTACTTGGGACATTCTCCAGGACACAAACTTGAGAGAGAGCCCCTGAGAGGGGTGTGTGGTTCCTATCTGAGATAGAGTTGGAACGTAGAGATGGCCTCCTCCTTACAGTGAGTGGAGAAGAACTCCAGATGATTCTCCTGTGTAACGCAGTGAGAAAGGAGATCTGCAAAGTTGGACGTGCCTGTGGCTGAGCACAAGGCGAACGTGTGAAATCCCAAAGTGTTGGGTGCATCGTCATGAGAACAGAAATGAAGATGATGTATTAGCCTCCTCCGAGTAGAGAGTTGATGAGAAACTCCAAATGACTCTCCTGTGTAATGCAGTGGGAAAGAAGATTTGTTGAGTGGACGTGCCTGTGGATGAGCACAGGTGAACATGATCCTAGTGGCTGAGCACTAGTGAAGAAGTGGTTCTTCTGTGTAATGTAGTGAGCCAAATATATGGACATCCCTATGGATGTTCCCCTAGTGGATGAGCACTAGTGGGTGTATAATATCCCTTGCTATATTATTCAAGAGTTAGACGGTAGACCTACCTGTAACCCCAATTGTAATGTAAAGGGTACAGGTCGACCCCACCTTAATGTGACTGGTAATTAATGTAAAAGATAATTAATCTGGTTAATACTTATTATATTATAAGATAGAGAGGTTGACCTTGTTGTGCCAATAGACACTTTTGTTGATAGGTTCAGTCCTGTATAAGTAAAGGTAAATTCCCCATTGAGAAATCATATCTTTCATGTGAGTTTGGAAATTTCAGCAAGTACACCTTCTTGGGAAAAGTGCGCACCTCTCTTGGGCGCTAGTCTTCTAGGGTTTGAGCACCCTCTTGTGTGCTAGGTTTTATTGGTGGTGAAGGTCTTTCTCTTGAAGAATATAGCAAAGGATTTGGGCTGGGTTTTCTTCCCTTGTTGAGAAGGGTTTCCCAGGATACTTCTTGTGTTCTTGTGCATGGTGTTTCTTCTTGTGATCTTGGCTGCTGCATCATTATTGGTCATGGTTAAGTGAAATGCTAAAAATGGAATGAACTTCATGCTTAACCTTGCTTATAGAAAAATCAACAAAGTGTACAGAAGCGCAGAAGTAGACGTGATGATCATGCCAGAAGAATACCTTCCTTGCTAAGAGGGAGTGTTGAAGTTTGAGTAGCTTCAGAAGATATTCTTATTGCTTCAATATTGTATTAGACCAAGACAAAACCCTAAAGAATTATATTATGTTATATTTGTAAAGTCGGCCCTATTCTGCCTTTGTAAAAGTCGGCCCTATTGTGGCTTGGCAAAAGTCAATTGTAAATTAGATGGGTAAAGTGTACAAGTCGGCCCTGACCTATTTCTGGGTGGCTCAACTTGTATTTATAAGAGGCTAGGCACCTCACTTGGAGAATACACACAACAACCTCTCTCACACAAGTAAGAAGTGTGCAAGTCTGAGGAGAAGACATAGCTACATCGGAAGGGTGTTCTAGTAAAGGGTTTTAGTTATCTGTTGGAGGATTATCCTGGTTTAGTGGTGCGCTACCCTATTCTGATTAGGGTTTTTGGTTTATCTTCTACTTGGTGAGATCTCTCTTGAGAGAGACATTGTACTTGTTGAAGAATCTATATTGAAGAAGCTTTGTTGGGTTTTCTCCCCCAAGAGGGTTTCCCAAGATAAATCTTGTGGATACTTTGGATGTCTTTCTTTCAGTGATCCTTATGCATGCAGTTATTGTTTTTAATAGTCTAAAGTTAAAGAATACTGAACACACTTAACTTCTTAAGAAAAAATTTGACATTTCCCACGCTGCCTCTGAATTCTTCCTCATATCCATAAGACCTTTGGGCATCCTCCATGACTGTAGTTCTCATACAAGAACTAAACTTCCCTCTTGAACCTCTTAATTCTGTAAGAAAATGTGCATGCAATAAAATTTATGTTAGACAAAAATATATATACATATATACATAGTTTTGGAAAAAGAATGCATAAATTTTCTGCTCTTTAATGGCCACCATTCATCTTCTTCTGAGTTGACTGCAAAATTCATTGTTCCAAACCCTTTTCTGGGTGCACAAGATGATTCTATTCTTCATTATATTTCCATTGACTACTCACTCATTTGCTCAAATCTGAGCTCTGAGCAGAAAGTCATGGTCAATTGAGCATTGCTAGTTTACCCCTCTTGTGCACCTTTCTCCTTAGTGCAAAATAATCTCAAGCACCAAATTTTTCCACTTACAGAGGAAAATCTGTTAGGAATCGAAGAAAATTTTGTATGAGACACTGATATTAATGTTGACACTGAATTCACCACAACTCTCAAATTATCAAACTGATGCTCTAGTCAAAATTTGTAGCAATATGGAAATGACAACTTTGTCCTTTTTACACTTTCTCCTGACTTGGCAATTTTTGCCTTGATAACTTTGTAGTCTGTCAACCTTCACACTATTTTTCTCTATGGCCGCTCGTTGTTTTGTTGTTAGTGAAAATGTTCCTCTCTTATTCAAGTCCTCTTGTCCTAGGATGAGGGACTCACTATTGTCTTTCTACATACGATCCCACCAAACATTCATTTCTTCTAAGGGGTCATCCTTAAAACACAACAACAACATGTTTAAAGCAATAACATGCCTCTTCTTCATGACAAAGCTTGTGAATATTGTACTACAAGTCCCTGGTCACCATGTTAGTTGTGTAACACATCCGACCCCCTAAGTCTCTTAGGTTGGTGTGATGTTCTTTCTTTTGTCTTTTCCTTGGGGTACACATTTGGGTTTACTCTCCCTTGTTCAGGTTCATCAACATACGTGTGAGAAGTTTTCTTACCACGGTGTGGGTTATATTAAATTCTACTAGTCTGACCCCCAACTGCCAATGGAATCCCTTTGTTGACCGCCTATTCAACTAGGTGGTCAACTCCATGTACCAGGAAGATATGCATCATCAGATGCAAATAAGTCGAAGACTTTTGGGTTCTATAGGGCATTTTTTTTGCTCCAGCACACAGTTTTGTAATCGGGATTCTTGCACCCCTGTGTGGGCTTATAATGTAATAGGTCTACATGGATCATGGTTAGGTCAATTGCCTTAGGATTTCTTCATTAGGAGAGTTCCTTTCACTAAGTGTTTTTTATCCTCAGGAGGTTGATTTGGCCTAATCGACCTTATTAATCTCCCTTGAGTTTTTCACTCCCACTAGCAATAAATCCTCCAAAGTGGTGAAAGGCGTTTTAATGAAGTCATTCTCTGGTAGCTAGTGTTTAGGAATGATGTAAATGACCATGTAAGACAACACACGAAGTTTCGTGATTTTTAGTCGAGTCTAGATAGGTTTTTTTTAATTAATTAATTTTTCCTAAGGTTGGGAATTAAATTAATTAATTAATTAATTTTGATGAAATAATGTAAAAGCTAGGTCCTGGGGCTTTTGGTAGGGGTATTTGTACTCAAAAGAAATGGAATGAGACCCCCTACACCCTTGGACCAAGTTTCAACTCAGTCGAACAAGTTTTGTTAGGGTTTTATCCACATAGGAGTCTTAGTCAGTTAAAAACAATTTTAACTACTAAACCCAAGACATGGAAAAATGTCAATTTTGTAATAAATGATCAAATAAGGTAAAGTAAAGGTGACAATTGATGAGAGAGACCCAACCTAACCTTTCTCAACCCTTTCCTAACCTTTATCCACTTTATAACTCACCCTTTTAATTATCTCTACCTTGGGATTTGTGCCCCCATTGGGGAACACGCCCCCCTTCGCACATAAATTGGAAACTCACCTTTAAGAGAGGCGTGGGTCCCTCCTTTCAACCAATGCGCCTTCCCTATCCCATCCACCTCACCTTTGGGAGTGTGTCTCACACATTCTCCCACACTCCCCCACAAACTCACGCTTTCCTCTTTAGAACTTGTGCCTTTCCTCTTGAAGGAAGATGGAAACACTTGTTGGAAAGTGGAAACATCTCAATAAAAGATGGAAGGAAAGCGTGGGCCTCTCCTTTAGTCAATGCGCTCTCACTGTGGTGCCAACTCATCTCCCAACTCACCTCACTTACCATTTCTTCTCAACCTAAAAGCTCAGGCCACCTCTCATTGAGTTGTCTCTTCCCTTGGATTTTTGACAAGTGTTGAAGATCCAAGAGGGGTCTCCTTAGCCTCTCATGCTATTTAAGAGACCTCTCACTCCCTCATTACGGAGCATTCTTCACAGTATTGTTATGCTACCAAATTATCTCCATCTCCCTCTCTCTTTCTCTCATTATTGTCATCTTGCTTCACTAGTTTTGTTCTTGAAGAGCTTGGAGCAACTTTGTTGCTACAACCTCTTCCCATTGGATAATACAAAAATTGCTTTGGAGGAATCGGGAATGTTGGATTTTGTCTACATGCTCCATCTTTGTATAAGGTGATATTGCTCTTTACTTTGAATTTTATTGTGTTATTAAGTAGCATTGCTATAGTAAAACTTTGTTTGCTTGGCTAGGTTAAGTAAAACTTTGTTTACTTGCCTATATGCATTGTATTCATTTTTAATACTAACTTTGTTGTATTAGTGATGCATGCAGTCCATTGTCTACTTTTATTTCACATTTTGTTGGGAGTTTTGCTGGTCATCTCAAAGGAGTTGTTGGGATAGGTTCAAGGATGAATCTACCCTCATCTTCACTAAAACTTCATAAGCATTTTCTGTTCTTCTTCCTCCTTCTATCATATTCAGATTTTGGTATCTAACTTGCTTAGATAGGTGAATAAATCAATATAAAATTCTGGTTTTTACATGTGGGAAGTTTCTGTTGAAAAACAGAAATTTCATAACTTTGTTGAGTGTGTTGCAGCACAAATCAGCAAGCAATAGCTTGCTGATTTTTGCAGATTCTCACCAGGCTAAGGGTATATGCTGCCCAAATTTCAAGCACAACACACCTTCCAAGTAACTCCTTTCCAAGTGGTAACAGTCTCTCTTCTTCCTCTTTCATCTAAACATTGTACGCAAGCCCAAAGGAGTGTGCCCAAGTGGCTTGCATTCTTTTCCTTTCAGTCTTTGCTTTGCAAGTTTTAGTTAGACTTTCCTTTCTGTCTTTCCTTGCTTAGTTTAGCTAGTTTAGTTGTGATTTCTTACATGCATGCTCAAATCTAAAATAATCTAGAGTAGATCTCACACCTTAATTGCTAGCTTAGATCCCGTGGAGGCTTAGATTTGAATCTTTTATTTTCCATTGAATGCAATTCTTTTAATTCTTAACTTTTTATCTTACACACATGCATGCAAACATTGGTTATATAATGCCTTAAAGTAATCATCATTTACATTCCGCAAGTTATTTCTTTGGTTTCACATGCAATAATCTTATCCAAGAATTCAACTTGCAATCTCGTCATATAAAGGCTTCAACCTTCACGATTTTTGTTTTCAGTTCCGACACTCTTGAGCAAGCTACAAGCACTCAAACACACTGCAGTACTTAGCTCATAAGTTTAATAATCAATTTATTAGACTTAATAGGAAACCATTACCAACCATCTTCACCATTTAAAACAGGGTCGGAGGAAGGCAACGGAAGGTGCTAGGCCGGGGACGGTCTCACGGCGCGCGGCATCCTTTCCAGGAGTACTCTGATCTTAAGACTGATCTGTGAAGCTAGGGTGGGCCTCGTTGCCTAACTTCTTGAGCATCCAACAATCACTTGGTAACTGGGGGAGGAACGTTTTGGGGTGACACTTAGATAGGATTAAAATAATTCTCACTTAAATCACTTAACTTAATCCTTGGTCTACAACATTGACAATTTACATTTTACACTTGCAAGCATATGGATCTCATATTTACATTCACATGCAAGTCTTTTATGTGTTGTAGAAATATTATCTAAGTGGTTACATCTTATTCATTTGGGCACTTTACTTTTCAAGCTTTTCATCTTTATTGTTGTTCCTGTATTTGTGGTGTGATCCTTC
>ML792571.1:51478-82709 GCA_009831015.1 Picea engelmannii
TTTAATCGGTACAATATAGAGGATAATTTTGGTGTTTGTGTTTTGTTGGATTTGATATTGGAATATTCATTTAAGGGCTATGTGATGAAATATTCAGGTTCATATTCGCTAGCTGGCTGCAAAATGTCATTAGTCAAAATAATTGTGATGGATGTCCATATGATTCATAAACTTACATATTTTCCATTTTAAAGGAAAGGCAATAGATGAAGTGTGCCTACAAATAGTGAATCATGTGATAGCTTAGTAGCATGCAATGCGTGTTAAGTTTTTAGTGTTGTTATTAGGTTATTTCCAAATTACACGAGCATTCAATGCATTTCCAAAACAATAACATAAAGAGGATCATTGAAAGAAACACAATCACAAGGTACACAACATTTTATTTTGGGAAACCCTCATGGGGGAGAAAACCCAACAAAAAATTCCTCAATAATAGATTGCCAATACAATGCCAAGACTAAGACCAAAAAACCAAAGATGAATCCAGACTGAACATGCGCCTCTCTTCTCCTTCCTCTTGCAACTGCCTTCAAGATATGCGCACTAGATGAGTGAGAGTGAGTGTGTTCAAATGAGGCACCATCCTCACATATAAATACAAGTTGAGGAGGTGCTAGGGTTATGTCTCTTCACTTGGTGGGGCCAACTTCTCCTAGAAGTGGTTAAAACCACTTTATAATTACTAGGGGCCGACTTTACAAATACCACTATACAAATGCAGTTTGACCAATCCACAAAAGGGGATTTGATCTTATACAAGACCCGACTTGATCAATCCGCAAAAGGGGATTTGATCTATAAAATAATAACTCAAATATAATTAGAATATTCTTCGAAGTTACAATGTTTCAACACTCCCCCTTAACGAGAAGGGTATTCTAATGACATGAATCAATACAACATCATCAAGAGAAGGAGAGGGAAGCATCATCATCAACATCTGGAACACTGACTAACACATCTATAAATCATGGAAGTTTTTCTCATCATCAATATCATCATCGTTTAAAGCATGGAGATGGAGTAACATCATCATCAGCAGCAGCATGAAGTTGAAACATCAACATCAATAGCACAAAGCTGGAACAACAACATCATCAACAACACGAGGTTGGAACATCATTATCAAGAACACGAAGCTTGAACAACATCATCATCAACAACACGAGGTTGGAACATCATCATCAACATGTGGCAAGAGAATGAGATAGGTGTATTAACAACAACATTTTGTGGTACTCTGACAGATCGTACTTACCGAACCTTCGAGATCTGCCCAAGAATCATAAGATTCCCTAGGATATAAAATCCTAACAAGCTACCACGTGGTACTTTGACAAACCGTCCTTACCGGACCTTCGGTATCTGCCCAGGAATCATAAGATTCCCTAGGATATAAAATCCTAACAAGCTACCATGTGGTACTCTGACAGACCATCCTTACTAGACCTTCAGTATTTTCCCAGGAATCATAAGATTCGCTAGGATATAAAATCCTAACGGAGCTACCACTACTGACCACAGTTGGCATATACATGCATAGGTACTCTGATAGACCGTCCTTACCGGACCTTCGGGATTTTCCCAAGGATGATCAATCCCCTAAGATATAAAATCCTAACGGAGCTACCAGTTGTTGGTCAAGATACCATAGTATCATTAACATCATTCCCCCTTTCGAGGGAGGTCCTTTCAGACTACACCAAGCTTGTCTCAGAAGTACTCAAAATTTTCATGAGACAGAGGCTTGGTCAACACATCTGCAACCTGCTCATCTGTGCCAATATATTGGAGCTTTACAACTCCCCTCTGCACCATATCACGAATGTAGTGGTATCGGATCTCTATGTGAAACATGTTCTGCCAGTTGTGAAGCTATATGGCTTCATAAGTTGTTGACAGGTCTGTTCGATCTGGAGATGGAAGCCACCGTCATACGGGGAGGTTCTTGAATAAGTTATTTCACCCATGGTTCCTTCTGGGGCACCATACTTCTCTGCATCTTGAATAAGTTCTTTCGCCCAAGTTGGCTTTCTCTTGTGAGAGATCGTCATATGGGGAGGTTCTTGATATTCTATCATATCATGATCTTCTGGAATCTCATCATCAGGGGTAACTGTAACTTCCTTGACGGGTTCTTCAACTCTAGGAGCTATAGGTTCTTCTTCATATACTTCTTCAAGCTGACATTTCCTTGATATTTTGAGTGTTGCATCTTCATGAAAGGTTACATCTCTATTGATCTCAATATGATGGTAACTTGGTATGTAAATTTTGATGGCCTTAGAGACCTCACAATATCCAACAAATATTCTCTTCTTTCTTGAAGGATCCAACTTGGTTCTCTTTTCTTTTGGAATGTGTACAAATACTAGACAACCAAATATTTTGAGATGGCTTACTTCTGGCTTATTTCCGATGAACATTCCTTCAAGAGTTTTGAATCCAAGTGCACTATGAGATAATCTGGTTTGGACATATATTGTTGTTGTTGTTGCTTCAACCCATAAGTGCATTGGAAGATCTTGATCGTGAATCATAGTCTTTACTGCTTCCATAATTGTTCTATTCTTTCTTTCTGCTACACCATTTTGTTGAGGATTATAGGGAGTGGTGAGCTCCCTCTTAATCCCAACATTTCTGCAAAAGCTTCCGAATTCATTTGAAGTGTACTCTCCTCCATTGTCTGACTTGAGTATCTCAATTTTCCTTTCGGAGATGTTTTCTACCAAGGCTTTGAATTCCTTGGAACTTTCCAAGTACTTCATCTTTTGACTACAACAAATAAACCCAAGTCTTACGAGAGTAATCATCAATAAAAGATACATAGTATACATACCCGCTCAGAGAGGTTGATGGCATTGGACCACATACATTTGAGTGGACAAGTTCCAAAATTCCTTCTGCTTCACTGTCTCTCTTTGGAAAAGTATTCTTTATGTTCTTTCCTTGTGCACATCCCTTGCATACACCTTCATGATCAACCTTTAGTTCTGGTAAACCTGTAACTACCTTTCTTACATATGTTAAGGCTTTGTAGTTGATGTGAGCTAGTCTTCTATGCCAAAGTTCACAAGGACTTTCAATAGAGTGAGTCAAGGCTATATCTAAGTGACCCTTTAACTTGTACAAACCACCTTCTTCTATTCCAATAACAACTGCCTCTTCTATAGTTTTTCCTTTAGACCACATAAGAACTTCACCACTTATGAATGCAAACCTGAATCCTTTCTTATCTAAGGCTGAAATAGAAAGTAAGTTCTTTTTCAAACTTGGTACAAAGAGTACATCCTTGATTCTCATTGGAGTTCCTGAATCAAGTTTGTAGGTGGCTTCTCCCATTCCTTTGATAGGCTACTCGTAATCATCTCCAAGTGAAAAATTTTGGGGGAAGTCCTTTTCTATAAGGATGGAGAGAGTGTTCTTTTGACCTATCATGTGCTTAGAGGCACCACTATCTATGAGTCAAGTACCCTCTCCAGGTGTGACTGATCCTGAGAGAGCGGAAAACAAAACATATTCTTCAATCTCTTCTTTAGTTAACTTCTTGGGTGGCTCATCATCTTCAGCTACATGGGCATGATGTCTTTTTTTATTTCTCCTCTTGCATTCTTCCCTTATGGCAGGACAATTCTTAGCAATCTGTCCCATCTTATCACAATGATAACGTTGATAAGAGGAGAAATATTTTCCCTTTCTTTGACCTTTATGATATTTATGGAATCTCTTTGGGGAGTGAGATTAGTTATGAGAGTGGGACTCCTTTTGAAAATGAGACTTTTTCTTTCCACCCTTAGCATGAGCAACTAAGGCTTGATCTTCATCTCTTAATAGGATGGCTTCTCGGTTGGCCACTCTTGCTTCTTCTTGAACACATTCTTCCCATAAATTGTCAAATTGGAGTTTCTCTTTTATTGCACAAATAGTTTGGATGAAGGCATCCCAAGGTCTTGTGAGACCATTAAGAGTTGTCATCATGAGTTTATCTTCATCTAAGTTGTCTCCAATTGCCTCTAACTATTCCTTGAATTGAGAAATCCTAGAGAAATAGTCTTGAATTGTTTCATCTTTTTGCATCTTTGTATTCTTGAGTTGGGTTCTCAAGTTCATCTTCTTATTGATGTTCTTTCTTTCATACATTCTGGTTAGGGCATCAAACATATCTTTTGGAGTACTCTTAGAAGACACTTGAGGGATCAAGTGGTCTTTAATGGAATCTACAATTATTCTTTTAGCCCTAATCATATCCTTATTGTACCTCTCTTTGGCTTCATATTCTTCGAGTTCCGGTACATTTTCTTTTATGAATTTTGCAAGGTCATTCTCTTCAAGAATGAGTCCAATTCTGTACTTCTAGGCACGAAAATTCTGCACACCTTCTAACTTGTCAACAAGCTTGGTGCTTGCAGACATCTTGACCTGGAGCTAGAAAAATGACCAGAAAATGAAAGTGCTCATAAAATAAATCTGAACTTACTAGGAGATGTGCTAGACTGAGGCAAGTTTGCCAGAGCAGACCGTTTTTGAAAGTTCCAAGCTTTACCCCTTGAAACTTGAATTGCACAATTTTGGACTTGTACTTCTCATACTGGTTCTAATTTCCTGGTTTTCTGGTACCAATCAAAATTAGGGTTTGACTTTCCAAAGAATTTGGCCACTGAAAAAATTTGCTCAAGCTGCCAAAAGATGGCTAGGGTAGGGCGCACTTCCCAAGATAGTTTTTGGTAAAAAATAACTCTTTAGTGAAAAGCCCTAATTTTCTTGTACGGCAACAATAACGTCTAGATACCTAGTGAAAGATGCTCTATTCAGTCAAGCTATGATACCCTGTTAATTTTTTAGTGTTGTTATTAGGTTATTTCCAAATTACATGAGCATTCAATGCATTTCCAAAACAACAACATAAAGAGGATCACTAAAAGAAACATAATCACAAGGTACACAATATTTTATCCTGGGAAACCCTCATGGGGGAGAAAACCCAACAAAAACATCCTCAATAATAGATTTCCAATACAATGCCAAGACTAAGACCAAAACACCAAAGATAAACCAAGATTGAGCATGCGCCTCTCTTTGCTTACTTGCATTACTTAAGTACAACCACTCTACCAACCTTTCACTACCTACCTCACTTACCCAACCAACTTAGGGATAGATGCCCCAACCCATTATTGCTTAAGGTAGGTATCCTTTGTGGGGACAACACCTGGAGTGAAGCTAGACTCAGTTACCAATGCTATTATATATGTAATTATGCTTTTGGTTTTTTATTGACTTGTACTGGTCTGCGAGCCTCTATTTATGTATATGTATGTGTTGACAAAAAAGAAAGTCTAATTTCAAAAAAGCGAGGATAAATGGGCAAGGGTGGTGAGGAGCTTGCATACTTTTACCGTGTTAGGTAGTGTTGTGAATGAAGCGACGAAAGGAGCCGTGGCCCATCGTTGCGGTAGTGAGTAGCCCATTGCACTATTTAGTCTTGCCTGGATGAGTGGAACAACACCCTTGCCTCAACATGTCATGGCATGAACACTATCATCTTAACTTGGCTTGGATTCGAATCATGGAAAATTCCAGATGCTCACTGATGCACGCAAATACGAGCATTGTAAAGCACAGTAAAAAGAGCCTTCCTCCTACAACTGCAACTTCCTTCAAGATATGCACACTAGATGAGTGAGAGTGAGAGTGTTCAAATGAGGCACCATCCTCACATATAAATACAAGCTGAGGAGGCACTAGGGTTATGTCTTTTCACTTGGTGGGGCCAACTTCTCCTAGAAGTGGTTAAAACCACTTTATAATTACTAGGGGCCAACTTTACAAATACCACTATACAAATAGAGTTTGACCAATCCACAAAAGGGGATTTGATCTATAAAATAATAACTCAAATATAATTAGAATATTCATCGAAGTTACAATATTTCAACAATGCCATTGAAATTAAACCAAAAAAGAATCAAGAATGGAGTGTGTATATGGGTTTGTAGCAAATGCAATAGAGACAATTTACTAATGAAAGAGACAAATACCATGGTAATTTTTTTTATTACCTAATTGATTAATCAAGTCAATGTATATTCACCATTGTGAACAAGATGACATGTTTTAATTTGAATTTTTTATCCAAAATTTTCCAATGTGATAATGATCTATTATTAGAGATTGTTTTTATGATGAACATTGCCATGATGTTATCTTGTTGGATTATAACTTTTTTATATCATATAGTTGACTAAGGAACTTGTATAGCTTAATTATGCTCATTTGATTGGGGAAAAATGGGGCACCATGATACTAATGAATATAATCTACACCAATAGTATATTAATAAAATATTCTAATAATTTTTCCTTATTATACAATAAGTAACATTATATATGTGCATTGTAATAAACTTGAATACATATGATGCATTATCTTCTCTTACATAAAACCATGCAAACTAGTGCATTGCCTAACCCATTAATAGTGATTTGTGATAACAATAATTTCTAACAAACATGTCTTTTTATCTTCATACTATAGGTATAGGTTGATATTTACATATAAATTGGAATTTTTCCCACTAGTCATGTTAAGGTGTAATCGTGTTATACATCTCGAGAAAAATGTATTTTTTGCATTTTAACTTAGCTAAAGTGATTGTTAATATGTGGTCTAACAATTTTTCACAATGTCAAATTAAATTTGAAAGGGGTTTTTCAATGAGATTGAGAAGTAGTTTGTTGTAGCTCCATGACTTCATTTATGTGAACTTCTTAAATTATCATTGATTTATATGATTTTCTATCAACTATTGTCATTTGGATTTTGTATTCAATAAATACATTTATGATAAAATATGCTTGGATGGTTAAGATCCATCATGATATATTTCTTCATCCAATATTTTTTCTATTATAAGATTTTGTTTCTTTGTATTATATATTTGTGGCAAATGCTTATGTTTTGTATTTTAGATTTTGGTAAGTTTATTTCATTCTTATCGATACTGAATCCTCGTTTATATTTCTCATTTTTCACTCAGTTATATCCAGGAATTAATGTCCATTGAAGATTCACATTAATAATAACAATGATATATAGGTATTGAAGGAGTGCAGTGTTGATGACATGGTAATTTGTGGCGTGGATCCAACTACTGTCTTGAATAGGTAGAACAATTCTTTTGTGGTATTTTGTTAGGGACATTGAATAGACAAAACCTGTTTTGATCAATTTGTATCTTGGACATTTTCACTATAAATAAATGTCCAAGGTTGTATTACATAGCATGAACATTAAGTATATTCCCTATAAAAATTCTATATTTTTTATGCTTAATTAATTTGAGTTGCTTAATGTAGTATAAAGGTAAATACACCGAACTCCAAAGGTAAAAACCCCTTGAATGATAAGGGGGTTGAATTGAATGTCAAGTCTTCTAGAAGTGAAAGAAATATTAAACAAGACAATAGGGTTGAAAACATTATATTTGATAGGGAGCTAAGTAATATACCTATGAAGTGGTCAACCTCAAGTTCTTGAATGGTAGGAAAGACTTGTGCTTTGCCTTGGATCACATCAAATCTTAATGGTAAAGACATGTTTAACATGAATAAAGTGGACAATTTATATCCTTGACTTGGTATATCTTATATTTCAATGGTTAAAGTCTCAATGGACTTGAGATTTGCATATGTATGTTTATTTTGTTCCAAGTCTTTTCCTGCCTTAGAATAACAATAGGGTTCTCATGTGAATGACATAGGTTTATTGCTTCCATTTTGTGTACAAGTGTTGAATTCATTATCCAACCATAACTTGTATAATCTCCTATATTATCTTCTAATTTTATTATTTGTCTCACAAATTTTTAAATATTGATGGCTTGTAAATTAATTACCAATGTTTCTTTTCATGTTGATTGCTTGCTTGAAAAAATATTTTTATTTGTTTTAGAGGGGGACTACATTCTTATCTATCTCTTAACAAATCCACTGGAAATTAAGAAGGTTAGCAGGGGAATATATGATCATGTAAATCATAAAAATTACTATCCTATATGAAAATGGTTTGAGAGGGGGTTAGTTTGTTTACTATTTGAAACAAATTTAGAACAATCTTCACATCCATCCTAAGTGCAATTTTGTGGATCTTTGTAAAGAACGAAATTGATTGTATGATTTGCTTTGTTGAATAATTTGATGGTAGATCAGATTTTTACTTTGCCTTGGAGTTTGGAAGTATTGAACCACTTTTTAAGTGCAAGAGATACAAAAAAAATGATACTTGTTTGATTGCCATTTTTAATTGATTATGGCACTATGATCATTGTTGCATACATGTCTCTTTTTTGGAAGGAACACCCTATCAAATTTTATTCTTTCCAAACTATTAGTGGTGTACACGTTGTTTGGTACATTTTAGGCAGAAAAATATTTAAGAATATCATTTAGATGAGAATTGTTCTTATAAACCAATGTGTAAATATAAATTGTTCATTGGTCACTATAGTAGTTAATCTATTATATGAGATATTTTAATTTAAAACCTTAACTTGGTCCTCATTGCATTTTAATAAATAGTGCACTACAATTGGTGTTTTTAATTGACATCTTAAACCAAAAAATCTAAGATTTTGATATTTTAATTGTAAACAAAAGGTGATCAAATAAAGACAATTAATATTATAAATATATTTTCCATCATCTTTTGAAAATCCATGTTATAAAGTAAATTGTTTTACAACCATTGTGAAATAAACAGTTTGGATTAGGATAAAGTCAATTCAAAATAAATATAACTAATGTAAATTGAACTGTACTTATTATATAATGACATATTATAAAGTCTTATAGCTTATATAAAAAAACTACTTAGATATAACAAAAATAATCAAGTGCCTCTTAGGTAAGCATAATGGAATTATAGTTTATGTTTAAACATGCCACAAACTAATATATATATATATATATATATATATATATATATATATTCTGATTCTTCTATTTAAAACAAAAAAAATCTACATATTACATTATCGACAATAAGCCCTATGCTATGTTAAGGAGAAAGTTACATGTGTTCTACCTTCTTAAGCCATGAAGCTATTGATTAAACAAATTAAATAAGGTGGCTTGACCTATTGTAAAAGGGTGTTTATGAGTATATGTCACTGATTTAATTTAAAATATAAAGCTTGTAATTGGTTAGTGGATTTATTTATGAAAAAAATCATGATATATTTAAAATAAGATTAATTTCATAATATTTTATAAAATGAACTGTCAATGTTTTGGCTTGTCTTAGTCATTTTGTTGGAATGTTTTGATCACTCAAAAAGGCGGTTCAAGTTAATGTTTTATGCCATTATTATAGTTCTTTGCATTTCAATAGATAAGAGCAACATAAAAACAAGATCGCTAAGAAATACACATTCACAAGAGACACAACATTTATCCTGGGAAACCCTCTAGGGGAAGAAAACCCAGCAAAAACTTCCTTATCATAAATTGTCAATACAATGTCAAGAGATAACTCAAACCAATACAGAAAGTCCTCTCCAAAAGATGTGCCACTCTTCTCCCTCTCTCTAACTGGGAAGATGCAACTTGCCTCTTAGAAATGAGCAAGTGTGTTGTGTGTCAAAGTGAGGCGCTAGCCTCTCTATATATACAAATCTGGCATGTGTGAAGTGTCTTCATTGGCAGGGTCGACTTCTCACTCTGGGTGGGTAAACCCACCTTTGTTATATTTCTAGGTCTCAATAATAACTGCTGGGGCTAACTTCTTATTCGACCTATTACAATTGTCTGTTGACCAATCCACAAAAGGGGATTTGGTCCTAATACAATAATCGACATGATCAATCCACAATGGGGATTGATCCTATGAATAATATAACAATAATAATAAGAATACTCTTTGCAGTTACATTATTTCAACACTCCCACTTAACAAGAAGGGTATTCTTCAATAGCATCAGGCGAGAGAGGTCTGCATCAGGAGGACAGTATCGTCAATATCATCTTGGAACATTGGCTGACATATCTAGGAGTCATCGGAAGTTTTCTTCATTGACAGCATCGTCATTTTCGAAAGAATGCCATCATCATCTGCATCAATATATATCAGTAAAAAATGATACCTCATCACAACACTAGGCTGACACATCACAATACTACATTGGCTCAATGTCACAGCTGATAAGCTAATAGCTCAGTGTCAGTCACATCTTGCTTTACGTCTAACAACTAGGTCAGAAGCAAGGTATACATCATCTTGCTTTACATCTAACAACTGGGTCAAAAGCAAGGAATCATCTTGCTTTACGTCTAACAATTGGGTCAGAAGTAATGAACACATCATCATCTTGCTTTACGTTTAAAAACGAGGTCAAAAGCAAGGAATCATCTTGCTTTATGCCTAGGTCAGAAGCAAGGAACACATCATCATCTTGCTTTACGTCTAACAACGAGGTCAGAAGCAAGGAATCATCTTGCTTTATGTCTAACAACTAGGTTAGAAGCAAGGAACACATCATCATCTTGCTTTACGTCTAACAACGAGGTCAGAAGCAAGGAGTCATCTTGCTTTATGTCTAACAACTAGGTCAGAAGCAAGGAACACATCATCATCTTGCTTTACGTCTAACAACGAGGTTAGAAGAAAGGAATCATCTTGCTTTACATCTAACAACTAGGTCAGAAGCAAGGAATCATCTTGCTTTACGTCTAACAGCGAGGTCAGAAGCAAGGAATCATCTTGCTTTACGTCTAACAGCGAGGTCAGAAGCAAGGAATCATCTTGTTTTACGTCTAACAGGGAGGTCAAAAGCAAGGAATCACACATCACTTTCGAGAGGTCAGAAGCAAGGAATCACACACTCCCCCTTTCAGGGAGGGTCCTTTCAGACTATACCAAGCTTATCTCGAAAGTGTTCAAACTTTATATGAGATAGAGGTTTGGTCAACACATCAGCAACCTGTTCATCTGTGCTGACATGTAGGAGCTTCAAGACTCCTCTCTGTACCATGTCACGGATGTAATGATAGCGAATCTCTATGTGCTTCGACCTGTCATGGAATACATGATTCTCTGTCATTTTTATGCAGCTCTGGTTGTCACATAGGATTGTGGTTGCTTCCATTTCTAGGTCAAATAAACCGGTCAACAACTTTCGAAGCATATAGCTTCGTAGCTAGTAGAACTTGTGGCAATGTACTCTGCTTCTATTGTGCTGAGAGCAATACTGGATTGCTTCCTACTCTGCCACGAGATCATGGCTGATCCCAAACTGAAACAGCATCCAGAAGTGCTTTTTTTGTCAACAACGCTTCCTGCTCAATCTGCATCAGTATATCCACTCAATGTAAAGTTATGATCTCCATCATAACTAAGACCATAATCTATTGTACCTTTAAGGTACCTCATCACATGTTTTGCAGCCACTAGGTGAACACGTTTAGGCTCTATCAGAAACTGACTCAAGGTGTTCACTGCAAAACAAATGTCTGGTCTGGTGTTCGTCAAGTACATCAGTGATCCAATAATCTGTCTGTACAGTGTGGCATCAATCAAATCTGATGAAGTATCGACCAACAACTTCAACTTCACTTCCATGGGTGTATTCATGGGTTTGCATTCTAGCATGTCGAATCTCTTCAGTATTTCAATTGTGTACTTCCCTTGGTTAAGAAAGATCCTTTCTGGACTCTGCCATACCTCAAGGCCTAAGAAGTAATGCATTAGGCCAAGGTCTTTCATTTCAAATTCTACGACAAGTCTCTTTTTACATTCAGTGATGAGCTTTTCTTCTCCAATTAAGAATAATTCATCCACATACAGTAGTAAGATTACTGGTTCATTATCCATAATTTTGAAGTAGAGATTTGAGTCTGTTTTACTCTTGGTAAAGCCTAAGCTCATCAAGAAATTGTCTATACGACCATACCAAGATCTAGGGGCTTGCTTCAATCCGTATAAGGCTTTCTTCAATCTGCAAACATGAGACTTCCTGTCTTCAACCTCAAATCCTTGGGGTTGCTCTATATACACTTCCTCTTCGATAACACCATTTAAGAAAGTTGTCTTCACGTCCACCCGGTGCAGCTTCCATTTCATCTTAGCTGCAAGAGCTATGATGGTTCTAATTGAAGTGTATCTGGCTACATGAGCGAATGTCTCTTCATAGTCAATGCCTTCTTTCTGGGAAAATCCACGAGCGACAAATCTTGCTTTATATTTCTCAATACTTCCATCAACAACATGTTTTATTTTGAAGAGCCATTTTGATGATACCACACCCTTACTTTTTGGTCTGGGAACTATTTCCCATACATCATTCTTTATTATGGATTGGTATTCCTCTGTCATGGCATTTGCCCATTCCTTCTTTTGAATGGCTTCTTCAAAGTAGGTAGGCTCTTCATCTAGTAGATTACACATCAAAGCCGTGTAACTAGAGAATGGCTTTGGTCTTTTCACCTGTCACGAGGTTCCTTCTGGAACACCATACTTCTCTCCATCTTGAATGAACTCTCTTTCTCAAGCAGGCTTTCTTTTATGGGAGAAGGTCATTTGAGGAGGTTCTTGAACTTTTGTTATATTGTGGTCTTCAGGAGTCTCCTCATCAGGGGAAGTTACGACTTCCCTTACTGGTTCTGCAGCTCTGGGAACTTCCCTCATGGATTCTACAATCCTGGGATTTATAGGTTCCTCTTCATATACTTCTTCAAGCTGGCATCTTCTTGATTTCTTAAGTGTTGCTTCTTCATCAAAGGTCACATCCCTGCTGATTTCAATGTGGCGATGATCAGGTATGTAGATTCTGAAGGCCTTGGAGACCTCACATTATCCCACAAATATTCCCTTCTTTTCAGAGGGTTCCAACTTGTTTCTTTTCTCTTTTGGTATATGAATAAACACTGGACAACCAAATATTTTGAGATGGCTTACCTCTGGCTTCTTTTCGGTGAACATCTCTTTCGGGGTCTTGAACCCAAGTGCGCTATGGGATAATCGGTTCCAGACATAAACAACTGCCATTGTTGCTTCTGCCCATAAGCACATAGGAAGATCCTGATCATGAATCATGGTCTTTATAGCTTCCATAATGGTTCTGCTCTTCCTTTCATCTACACCATTTTGTTGAGGATTATAGGGAGTAGTGAGTTCCCTCTTGATCCCAACATCTCTGCAGAAGTTCACAAACTCTTTTGAGGTATATTCTCCTCCATTATCTGACTTGAGTATCTTAATCTTTCTTTCAGAAAGATTCTCTGTCAAGGCTATGAATTCCTTGAATTTACTGAATACTTCATCTTTGGATTTCAAGAAATATATCCAGGTCTTGCGAGAATAGTCATCAATGAATGATACATAGTATACATACCCGCTAATGGAGGATGATGGCATTGGGCCACACACGTCTGAGTGAATGAGTTCCAGTACTCCTTCTGCTTTGCTGTCCCTTTTTGGAAAAGGGTTCTTGATATTCTTCGCTTGCGCACATCCATTGCATATGCCTTCTTGATCGACCTTGAGTTCTGGTAAACCTATGACAACTTTGCACATGTATGGTAGTTCCTTGTAGTTGATGTGGGCTAATCTTTTATGCAAAAGTTCGCATGAGTTTTCGATGGCATGGGTCATGGTAGTTTCTGGGTGACCCTTCAGCTTATATAAGCCATTTCCTTCATTTCCGATGACGATTGCTTCATTTATGGTTTCTCCCTTAGCCCACATAAGAACTTATCCATCTATGAAGGCAACTCTATAGCCTTTCTTATCTAAAGATGATATGGAAAGTAAGTTCTTATTCAAGCCCAATACATAGAGTATGTCCTTCATTGTTATTGAGTTTTCTAAATCTAGCTTGTAGTTTGATTCTCCCACTCCCTTGATGGGATATTGGTAATCATCTCCAAGTGTCACTTTCTGAGAAAACTTCTTTTTCGAAATACAAGAGAGAGTATTTTTCTTACCCGTCATGTGTTTTGATGCACCGCTATCAATGAGACATGTGTCCTCTCCAGGTGATACAGATCCTGAGAGGGCCGAGATCAAGACATGGTCCTTAATCATCTTCATAGGTGGTTCTTCATCTTCGACTATGTGGGCATGTTTCCTCTTGTATTCTTCTCTTCTAACTGGACAAGAATTTTCCTTGTGTCCCATCTTATCACAATGATAGCATTGTATGGATGAGAGATCTCTTCCCTTGCATTTTCCTTTCTTCTGAAAATTTCTTGGATGAGATTCTTTGTTGTTCAATTTGTTTGATGGTTGAGGCTCTCTATGAGTTTCCCTTTTGAAGTAGGGTTTCTTCCTTCCTCCTTTTGTATGAGTAGCTAGGGCTTGATCATCATCCCTTGCTAGTAGTGCTTCACGGTTAGCTACCCTGGTCTCTTATTGGATGCATTCTTCCCATAGGCTCTCAAACTGTAGTTTCTCCTTTCTGACACATATCGTCTGGATGAAAGCATCGCAAGGTCTTGTGAGACCATTTAGGGTCGTCATTACGAATTCGTCTTCATCTATGGTGTCTCCAATTGCTTTTAACTGTTCTTTAATTTCTGAGATTTGGGAGAAATATTCTTGAATCATTTTTCCTTTCTGCATCTTGGTATTCTTTAATTGAGATCTTAGGTTCATCTTTTGGTTGATGTTCTTTCTTTCGTATAGTTTTCTTAGAGAGTCAAACATTTCTTTCAGAGTTTTCTTGGATGATACATATGGGATCAGGTGGCCTTTGATTGAATTTGCAATGATTATTTGAGCCCTGATTGAGTCCTTCTTATGCTTTGCTTTCTCTTCGGCATCTTCAGGTTCCTGCACTTCTTCTTTGATGAATCTTGCTAGGTCATTCTTTGCAAGGATCAGACTGATCCTATACTTCCAGGCACGTAAATTGTCTATGCCTTCTAGTTTCTCAACAAGCTTTGTGCTTGCAGACATCTTGTACTTGAGGCTATGAAAAATGACCAAAAATGAAAATGCTTAAAATCAATTTTTGACCTTACCAGGAGGTGTGTTTGGCTTAGGCGAGTAGCCTGGTGTACTTGGATATGAGAAAATCCAATTTTTTCCCCTTCAAATCTGATCTGCGGATTTCTGGACTGGTGCTTCTGGTACTATGGTACTTCTGGTACTGGTTTTCTGGTACTTTTGGTACTTTTGTGAAACTAGGGTTTCACTTTCCGGGAGATCTAGCCACTGAAAAGGTGCGCTCAAGGTGCCAAAATGATCCTTGGGGGAGGGCGCAACTTTCTAGGTGGTTTTGGAGCTAAAATATTCACTTTTGAAAAATCCTAATTTGCAGGTACTGCAACAGTGACGTTTTTCTCTTGCGAAATATGTTTCCTTCAGGTTGGATCTGATACCATGTTAATGTTTTATGCCATTATTATAGTTCTTTGCATTTCAATAGATAAGAGCAACACAAGAACAAGATCACTGAGAAATACACATTCACAAGAGACACAACATTTATGCTGGGAAACCCTCAAGGGGAAGAAAACCCAGCAAAAACTTCCTTATCATAAATTGCCAATACAATGTCAAGAGATAACTCAAACCAATATAGAAATTCCTCTCCAAAAGATGCGCCACTCTTCTCCCTCTCTCCAACTGGTAAGTCACAACTTGCCTCTTAGAAATGAGCAAGTGTGTTGTGTGTCAAAGTGAGGCGCTAGCCTCTATATATATACAAATCTGGCACATGTGAAGTGTCTTCACTGGCAGGGCCGACTTCTCACTCTGGGTGGGTAAACCCACCTTTATTATATTTTTAGGTCTCAATAATAACTGTTGGGGTCGACTTCTTATTCTGCATATTACAATTGTCTGTTGACCAATCCGCAAAAGGGGATTTGGTCCTAATACAATAACCGACATGATCAATCCACAATGGGGATTGATCCTATGAATAATATAACAATAATAATAAGAATACTCTTTGCAGTTACATTATTTCAACAGTTCAAAGATGAAATGCAAGGCAGGGTTGCAAGTAACAATAGCTTCTTACAATCTACGGTGGTTGGTTTTAGGGCCTATAGGCTAGCTTATGTTATTGATATTTCTTCTTGAAATATCAATACAACGGTTTTTATCTTCGAAATAATATATTTTTTTTTAATTTCATAATAGATTTTGAGCATTCTTGTTTGATGTTATGTTTAGTTCTGTGTAACACACTCGACCCCCTATTCCTCTTAGGCTAGTGGGATGTTCCATTTCTTGTCCTTCTCTCAAGGCAAGTACTCAGTTTCACACTGAGAATCTCCTTGTCCGACCTCCAACGATCAACGATATCCTTCTAATAATCCCATTGTGATGACCATGGACTTGAGTGTCTCCAACGAACGACTAGAATTACTCCTCGCCACCAGATCAGTGATGTGTAGCAACTCAGAATCTTTCCCATTGAAAGATCATATCACCAGGATTTATCGTCGCTTCGATGGCTTCTTTTCGATGGATCATTCCTAGGGATCCAATGACTCTCGAACATGGATACCAACGACTCTAATCTCATTGGTCCTTTTACTTACTCAATGATTATCACCCATCTCAACACCCTTTCCTAGATTCGTCTAAGTGGGAACCACAATGATCTACAGTTGAGATCACATTGTGCACCCAATCACATACCTACAACTCACATCCTCTCTCGAAATCCTCCTTCATTGAACTGCATCCACCTCGAGCATCGTAGGTCATTTCGACCGAGTCATTTTGAAGGCATCCTCCAATGGATCTAACAGTCCTCATTCCACCTCATCTTGTTGAAGATTTGCAACTTCGGGCAAGTCATTCTCCACAAGAAAGTACAAGAAGACCCATCTACACCATTACAAAATCCTCAGGAAGAAATTGAAGACCTAGGCAGAGAAGTCGACTGCACTAGTAAAAGACGGAAAATAATAAAGTAATTTGAAGACCCAGAATAAGAATTTGGCCCCAAACAGGCACCTAGATTAGTATAAATACAGGACTGGATCATTTCATTTGGACAGTTAGACAACTCCTTTTGCAGTGCGCACAAGGCAGTTGCAGCTGTAATTTTGGTAATTTTTCTATTTCTGGGTTTCTTTTATATTGATGAGTGCGCTACACTTGAGAAGGATATTCTTGGTTGTGCTTGGTCATCTTACTGAGGCACTAGGTCTTGGTGATGCTAGCCTTAGGGATGATCTTCTCTGTATGGTATTTTGGCTATTGATGGTAATGTACTAGTAATATCTTGGACTAAACTCTTCTATAGAAAGGTTGTTGGGTTTTCTCCCAAGATTGGGTTTCCTAGGACAAACTCTTATGTTCTTGTGTTTACTGTGCATGGTTAATATTTCTAGATCTTGTCATTTTCGCTGTAGTATTATAGTTGAGATTTCAGTGTATAGTTATTCTATGATAATTGTTGTATGAAAGTGTATTTTGTTATTAATCATAAGGCAATAACTATCAAGATTCAAGAATCATAAAAATCAACATGGAATCAAAGCTAGTTGAAATATTGCCACTGCACAGTTTATGTTTGCCACTGCATAGACCTGAACTTGTCAAGATCGTTGAACAACTTATTGGAGGACGTTGAGTTTAATTTTTCCATAGATCAACACGCCCTAGCCTAACGCACCCCCTAGTGGTCTCAGATTGTATCTTGGTGAAAGTTGAAATTTCACCCAAAACCCAGTAATGCAATTGGAACAATTTTCTTTGTGAAGCTCACTGAGCATTTATTGGGCCGAGTTGAGGATTTTTTTTGTATAGAGAAACTCACCTTGATAGAGAAAACCTACTGCACTTCTTAGTTTGACTTTCCCTCTAAGTTGAAATTTCAAGGTTTATTGACATTTTCCTGGACATTGAATTTTCTACTATCTTGATTTTGTGATTTCCTCATGCACCGATGGTGTCCAATTTCAGATTATAAGACAAGCTAGATGGTGTTACAAATTTCAGAGGTATCTGTTAGAATATGATGGATTTGTTCATTTAACCATAGACAATATCACTATTGTCACCCAACCATCGGTCGAAGCCACCCCCGAGCACCTTAACCTTGACAGAGAATCATTCTGGAAGCAAACCCTAGGCTAGATAGCCAAACAAGATAACACACCTCTCTCTCCAAGGATAACGCACCAAACAAGAGATGATCAGAGAGTCCAAACCATAACCAAGAGATAGTCCAAGCCAAAACTGAAATCTGCTAGCTACAACAGCTGCAACGACAACTCTCCTCTAGAATTGCGCACAAACTGGCCAATTGCAGTGCGCACAAGTGTTGCTTCTACAGTTCTAAGAATGCCTACCAGAATGAACACTGGCCTCCTTTATTTATATTAAATACGACAAACTTCCTGGGACGACTTCTCATTTTGGGTGCCTATTTACTTAGTATATAATATTTCATTTAGTCGACTTCTTCTCTTGGAGGCTAATAACCTAATACAACTTATCCTCTTGAGTCGACTTGTCTTCTAGGGTTATTAGCCAACTAATTAAGGTTTCTTCTTACTTCCCGAAATATTCTATTCTTGTCGAGTTTACACGTGTAGGTAAATACCCCCCGCATCTACCATAATATCAATACTCCCTCCTAGTTAGGGAGGTATTGAAGGTAATGGTCTTGAGCACAAACATACCATTCACCCGGTAGCATCAACATAGTCGTATAGACTATCTCATGACTAGATCATCAACACCATCATCACTATCAGTGTCATCAGCTGCATCATCTCTCGAAACCATACTCCATATGAGTAATCAGACATGATGCTAGATAAGTCACTCACTCCATAGAGTGACACAAGAACCATTCTTCTAATCTGGACATATATCCTGGAAGAATAAATGTCTTGGAACATTTTCCGTCTAGGAAATCGTTGTCCATTGATCATCCATCTCGTTGATAAACATTTTCCAACACTACTGCTAGTCTTCAAGGAAATCAGAACAATGTCATTCAATAGAACACAACTGTGTCTATCCATAGTAGTGCACAACTACTATCTAGTGGTTCACTACCACACCAACTAGCACACAGATACTTGATCAATGACATATAGTCACAATCAGTGGAACACATCCACCATAGTAGTATATATCTATTGTTCGGAGACATACAATCTCCATAACAATCATATCATCTTATATCAACCTGCACATAAAACATTGTTATGGTATAAACTGAATCATCTGGGCCATTCTTCCACTCACATCTATGAGATCTAGAAGAGCATCTTCCATGAGAAGGTAAAACATCAATGATGAGCTATTTGGACTATTCTTCCCAAGCAAGGAATAATACATGTCCCAATTTCTGAGCCTGGACCATTCCCTATCCAGGCCATTCCTCTGACACTAAACATAGTGCAACCTGGAGAGAATGAATCTTCCCTAGGGAATGCCTGACCTTGATTGTTGAACCTGGACCATTCACCTATCTGGGCCATTCTTCTGGCACTAAACAAAGTGCAACCTGGAGAGAATGACTCTACCCTAGGGAATGACTGTCTGAACCATTTCCTAAGGAAATGATTGTCCTGCACCAACCTCCAAAATAGACCATTCTTCGAAACTGCTCACATATGTGAGCTTCGAAAGAATGATTGTCTGACGAGGCAAACCAATCTTCTTGACCACTAATAAAAGTGACCATCAAGAAGAGAGACTGTCCTAAACCATTCCCCATGTTAACCACAATGGGAAATCATGTCTATGGTACATCAACAATCCATCGAACCATTTTCATTACGAAAATCATCGTTCGATCTGGACCATTTTCCGAACTAGAAAATGTCTGTCCGTCAGAAATCTCAAACCACTTTCCAAACTGGAAAGGAACTGCTCATCCTGGACCATTTTTCGAACTGAAAAATGATTGTCCATAAGTCAATAACACATCAGTGCTCCCTCCCAAACTGGGAGTCATCTCTTCCTCTTTCAATAAAGAAGTCGTCTCCACGAGCTCCAGCTTGAGTACGCAAACTCTTTCATCTTGGACAAAGGCTTTACCAAATGTCTTCTTATCTGCTCATTTGTGGAGATATATATATGTTGGAGAACCACTTCTCTTTTCTGGACTTCATCACGGAGAACGTAATGCTTGATCTCAATGTACTTCAGTCTTTCTGGAACACTAGTTTTCTCTGAAGGCTTCATATAACTTTGATCATTACAATATATCATAGTTGAATTCAGTGCTTTTGTTTTCTGCTAGCTCATAACATCGTGGCAAGGCTCAAACTGGAACATATCCATGTGACACTTCTTCTATCATCATGAGATCTTTGTCATGGATTGGCAATCCATCATTCTGGAGTTCTGAGTAACCATTCTGATATAATATAGCAAGTTTTCACCATGCTTATGTTGTGCATTGGAGGTTCTCTACCAAGTTGTCTTCTTTCATCTGCATGCAAGGGTCTCTTTCTGGTATACCTCAAATCCTTGAGGTTGCTCTTCCTCTTTGTTCAATTATTTTGGAGAATAGTCTTTGCATTCATCTGATGTAAACTCCAACCCATGGATATTGCAGACGATATAATGGCTCATGTAGAGGTATGTCTGGTTTACTTGGAACAAACAATCATCATAGTCTTCTCCCTCCATCTGAGAGAACCTCTAGTTATGGATCTCGCGATGCTTTCATTCATAAGTCTTCCATACATTGTTCTTCATCACAACTTTCAGTTCCTCTGCTTGATTGCTTTTAGTGAGTTCAAATCAAGCTGATATTCTTGTGATTCTCGATACATTGACTGGTTGTTCTGTCTTTTCTTTCTCTCTTGGAATCTTCATGTTCTTCCTCATGTTTCTCTTTAGCTCTTGAGTTCATGGAATTTTCTATAGATTCCATGCTCTGAAGATTCCAATTTCTTTCTTTCATCATAGGATCATGGATGTGGATGGACAACCAGGGATTATTTTAAGTCTTCTTTTTGAAGAAAGACTTCTTCTGAAGTCACACTGAACACGTGCTGCTTTTCATGGTTGCTACCATGGATATATACTTAATCATCTTCAATGGATCATATAATTTAGGATTGGCTCCCTCCTAATCCTTGTTTCATGCATGAATGCATGTTCTTCTTTTGATAATATAATTGGCTCCCTCCATCTAGGAGAGTTCACGTTTCCGTCTGCATCCTCATTGCCTTCTGCAAAGTGTCACAAATCTTTTTCCAATTTCCTTTTGATTGCTGACTTCTTTCTGTCTTTACTTCTTCTAGGTTTCTTCAAGATTGATTCTGATATAACTTCCACATGAATTGTTACCAGGGGGTTTTGATGTACTTCATCCTTTCATGTGTATTGTCTGACTTGTAGCAATCATTATCTTGTTGTTCTTCCATAAGTATAGTTTCTCTTTGAACATATTATCTTCTAAGAAATAGATATGCAAGATATGTATAGAAAACATGGTATGTACAAGAACTATGAAGAGTGTTGTTTACCTTGTCTTAGAAGAAGAAGTCAATTTCATCCTGCTTAATCTTGTTTGAAGGTTCCTTTTCTTCATCAACTGATACTTCGTGTGTCTCCTTCCTTTCCTTCAGCTCGGGACAATGATTCTTGTAGTGACCATACTTTCGACAGTTGAAGCATTGTATTTCTGACATATATTTCTCTTGATTTGGCTTCTTCCTTGAACCAAACTTCCTTTTGTTCCTGAAATTCTTGAATCTTGTTGTGAAGGCTTGATCATTGTATTTCTTTTGAGGTTTTTCTTTTGCACTAATCCTTGATTCTTCTTGTGCATAACAAGTCCAAAGTTCTTCGAATGTAGGATACTCCTTCCTTGTGTTCATGCTTGTGGCAAATGCATCCCATGTCTTGGGAAGGCCATTGAGTACTATATTTACCAGTTCCTTCTCTGAGATTATCTCTTCAATAGCTTGTAGTTGATCTCTTAATTGAGAGATCCTCACAAAGTATGATGTTATGTTGTCATCATCATTCATCTTCATGTCACAGAGCTTATTCTTTAGACTTTGGTTCCACGATCTTTCATTTCACAATATCCAACACTTTATTCTTGGCAAGGATGAGGTCAATCCTTGTCTTCCACGCTTTGAAGTTAGAAGCCCCATCTAACTTGTTTTCTAACTTCATAGAGTAAGTCATGGTTGCCTTGACTGGGTCAACCCTAGATTTGACCAGAAAAACCTCAAACTTGATGTTTTGGCTTGCTGAGAGTACCAGGAGAAGCATTAGGCTAGGGCACACTAGTCTATCTGGAAATTAGGTCAATCCCTTCACTTAAGGTGCCTCAACGAGAGGATTAGGGTTTCTGTAACTGCACTTGCTAGTAACCCTAGCGACAGTGCTTTGGTAACTGCTCTTGCTAGAAACCCTAGCGACAGTTCTTCAACAAGCTTAGTATCCTTATGGATATGCTCTCTTCCAGTGCTTAGACTGAATGAAGGAGGTATGGGCCCATAACCTGTTAGAATATGATGGATGTGCTTGTTTAACCATAGACAATATCACTATTGTCACCCGACCATAGGTCGAAGCCACCCTCGAGCACCTTAACCTTGACAGAGAATCATTCTAGAAGCAAACCCTAGGCTAGATAGCCAAACAAGATAGCGCACCTCTCTCTCCAAAGATAGCACACCAAACAAGAGCTGATCAGAGAGTCCAAACCATAATCAAGATATAGTCCAAATCAAAATCGAAATCTGCTAGCTGCAGCGACTGTAACGACAACTCTCCTCCAGACTTGTGCACGCACTGGCCAACTGCAGTGCGCACAAGTGTTGCTTCTGTAGTTCTGAGAATGCCTGCCAGAATGAAGATTGTCCTCCTGTGTTTATACTAAATCTGACAAACTGCTTGGGCCGACTTCTCATTCTGGGTGCCTATTTACTTAGTATATAATATTTCATTTAGCTAACTTCTTCTCTTGGAGGATAATAACCTAATACAAATTATCCTCTTGAGTCGACTTGTCTTCTAGGGTTATTAGCCAACTAATTAGGGTTTCTTCTTGCTTCCCAGAATATTCTATTCTCTTCAGGTTTACACGTGTAGGTAAATACCTCCTGCAGCTACCATAATATCAACAGTATGCACTTATATATGTTCCAAATTATATCATTTAGCAGAGTATGAAGGTGTTTACAAGGGATGTACAAGACACCTTGTCCAAGAAATAACCCAAAGGGATCATTGGATCTAGTGCATTCAGAGGAATAACACACCCTCCCTAGCAATTAAGACTCCAGATTTGCATATCAGGTTTGATATTTTTATATCGCTGCATTTTAAATAAATATTGTAATCGTGACAACAATCTTTAGAGTTCTATTACTGCTGAGTACTTTTTGCTATCAAATGTTTAGTGACACTTGAATATTGTTAGTATAATAATCCTTATGTAAATGCTCACTGTTTAGTACTAATAATGCACTTGTTTGCAAGATAGAATTGATCTCCTTTAGGAAATGTTTTTTGTTGTTGTCTTTGTCCCAGGCATGTTACCTTGTAAATTCCATGGAGGTTACCATGTAGATGTTCTTGTTTTGTTTCGGGCAGGTTACCACGAAGAAATGACTGGTAGCAACACTAGATAAGTGTTTTTCTTGTTCTTTGTTTCTTATTCTTGTTCTTGTTCCAGACAAGCCATTGACGATAGCTCTAAGAAAGAGCTATACTGACAATTGTTCATGTTCATATTTTTTATTGTTCTTGTTTCTATTTCCTATTCATAAGAATATTGTTCTTATCTGTTATTTTCCCTTGTTATTGCTCTTTTCGGGAAGATCACAGGTGGTAGTTCTGAGAGGGAGCTATAGTGACAGTTGCAGGAGGCAACATATTAGATGGTCTCTAGTTTGAGACATGGAGCAAACTATCCAGACATAGAGTAGTGCACATGATCGTATACATCCATGTATCGAAGGTGAAGAGGACAAAGTTAGAACTTTCTGGAAAGAATGATACTTTTGTGGGATACTTAATGTTTCACATAGAGATTGATTGTGAAGAGCATAAGGCTTCGACGATGACCATATAGATCCCTCTAGTCCAATTGTTCACTCTTCAGATCATCAGGAAGAGTCAGTAGAGCTAGTCAGGTCAGTGGATCTACTTAGAGGTGTTGCAGTGACCAGGAAGAGGCCAACGTGGTTTCATGATACCTTGCAGGATGCAGTATAGCATGCAACTCCCCATGATACTTTCATGGAGAGAAAACTACCTCAGAGATTCTCGAGTTACATGGATTCACATCATTGATTCCAAACCTTCCTATTATGAGGAGGAGCATGTGGCTCCACCAATGGTGAGGCAGGTAACCCCACCAAATACCAGCTCAGAGGGAGTCAACCCTTAGGATCTAGTAGGGAGGAACAAGCTCCTAGGACAATTCATTGGAGATCAGACTTCAGAGGAGATTAACAGATGCAGAGGGAGTAGATGGCTCCAGAGATTGTATAGATTCAGAGTGAGTCATGTTTCAGAGGTAGCATGGTACTCCAGGATCGATGGATACTTGATGAGCTTAGTTTTAACCAAGAATGATGCAGACTCAAAGTAATCCTGATCTCAATGAGAGTCAGTTGGCTCAAAGGGAGATCTAATCATTTAGAGGGAGTTCCCCCTTAGATCCAGGTGAGACACTAGTACATATGGGTCAATATTCGTTGAAATATTACAACAAGAATAAAATGAATGGTATTGTCAAAAAAAAAATCTGGGCTCTCCGACGTTCGTCGTAATTACAAATTGATTCTATATACATCAAAATTTAGACAAACTTTTGTCTAAAGTTTGACGCATTCTCTATGCGTTGAACTTAAGACGGATAGACTTTTCTCCCCTCAAAACAACCACTAATAAATAAACTCCACCAACATTGCCATTGGAAAGTTGAAATTTTATATATCCATGACTACGAAACTTTCATTAAGATATTTACATTTCAGGCCGTTAGAGCTTTGGTTAAAATCTTTGGCAAAGTAAATGTTGCTCCTACTATTCTTAGCGCCCAATCCTGATTCTTGATTCTCCCACTAAAAACTCACAGAATCCTTCCCCTTTGTCAGGTTTTTAGGGTTTCAGAGGTGCCACACCGTGAAAGAATTCATCTGATTTCTGGAATTGAGCAATTTATAGGTTCAACCTCCTCTACATCTTTGCGGAATACAAAAAATCTCCCAGGCATCTTGTGTGCTCTTAAATCACTCTCTTTATGGTGGATTCCGACTTTTTTTTACAGTAGTTTTGTGGCCATTCGCGAAGCCATGGAAAATGCTTCAATCGACCTTAATGCCATCGCGGTCGATCAACTCTGTATTCGTTCAAATATATTTTCATTTGTTGTTTTGGGTGAATTCCATCGATTTCGGTATTTATATAAATTGTTTTTTCCTTTCCAGACAGAATTTCCATGCTTGCAAATAATCATATTATGTTCAAGTTAGATTTAGGGTTAGGGTAGAGGAGGTGCTTTCAATGAAGATTGACGATCTACGAAAAGGGTAGATCGTCATAATGCAAATCGCTGCGAGGTAGGTCGCCCAACATCTCCCTCTATCCGACGATAATGCCTTTCTAGGACTGCGATATGCTTTCCCTGTTCAGGGAACTTCATTTGGTTAGGGGAAGTTTTAGGCGGTATGAATTTTGTGAATTGGCCAATTGTATGATCCATTTCTTTCATTTTCATTTTCATTTTTTTTTAATTAACGAGCAGCTAATACATGCTTTCAAGTGTTGTTTCCCTTTAGAGGTTCATACGATTTATCCGAGCATTTGAAACTTTTGGGCGATTGGACATGTAAGTTGTATAATTCTCTTGTAATTCTTTTGGGAAATCTCACTCATTTTTATGCTATTCTGATCGGTAGAGACTATGAGACATGCAATTTTAGTTTTGAAGAGGTGGATGCAGTTATTTAGGAGTTATTGAAGAGGTCGATGCAGTTATTTAGGAGTTATTGAAGAGGTTAAAATAATTCATCATCTTCAATAAATCTTCTCTTCAAAAGTCCAAAATATTGGTTTTGAATATTTTAAAAACTATCCAATAGCCTATATCTATTAAGTCTTGATTTCAAAATGTTGAATTTTTAATGCTTAGTTCATGCACATGTAGTCTATTTCATTTAGCATATACTTGAACCATAAACAATGCAATAATACCCTACACAAGTGCTGCAATAACCAAGATCATTGAAAGAATAACCATGCACAAGAACACAAGAAGTATCCTGGGAAAACCCTTCTCAATCAAGGGAAAAACCCAACAATCCTTTGCTATATTCTCAAGAGAAGATCCCCCACACCATAAACCTTAGCACACAAGAGGGTGCTTACAAAACCTAGAAACTAGCACCCTAGAGAGCTTCGGATGTACAAGTGTTTGTTGAAATTATGAGATGACAAGTGAGTGAGTGTGATCCACAATGGGGATCCACTCTTATTTATACAAGAACTGACACAACAAAAGGTGTGTCTATTGGCACAATAGGGCCGACTTCTATAACTCAAAAATATAATTAATATTTACACAATATTAATTATCTTTCACATGGTGGGGCTAACTTGTACCATTCACAACATAATTAGGGTTACAAGCATATGTTACTCTCAGACAATATAGCAAGGATCTCTCTCATCCTCTAGTGCTCAGCCACTAGGAACACGTCCACCTGTGGTCAGCCACAGGGATGTCACTCTCAACAGACTAACTCAAATGAGTCCACAGGAGTACCATCTGGAGCACCATCTCAAGCCGACTCAACTAAGTCCATAGGAGTACAAGGCAGGAGACCATCTCAAGGCGACTCAACTTAGTCCAGAGGAGTACAAGGCAGGAGGCCATCGCAAGTCCTCTCAACTCAGTCCAGAGGAGTATAAAAGAGACCAAATGTCATCACAACTCAATCGAGAGTCTGACACACACCCATCACATGGGCACACCCAACACTTGAGCTCTCTTTCATAGATGTCTCAACTCAGTCTAGAGGAGAGCGATTTGGAGGGTGTCTCATGAAGCTGCAATCAACAACACTCCCTCTCAGCTAGGGAGACATTCTCCACCAGGCCAAGAATCTCACGAAAGTACTCGAACTTCGTCCTGACAAGCAGTTTCGTGAAGACATTTGCAACCTGTTATCCCCGATTTTTAGGGATAGCTAGGAGATCATGTCTCGAGGCCCATAGGTCCTAGACATGGAGTACTGAGAGCAGGATTGACCTGAGCATGGCCTTGCAGGGCCCACCCTTTTCTTCTTCCATCAGCTTTATCTTGTCAGCAGCAACAACATCCATCACCATCGGCTTGGTCCTGTATCAGAAGAGGTTCTTGCTCCATGAGGTAATTGGTCCAGGTATCATGGTATGTGTCACTTTTGATCATTGAAACCTTTAAATATATGCATCTGATTCCTTTTATCTCTAACAACTACTTGGATCTTACATTGTTCCACTTGACCATGATTGGGGGAATTGACAGGGTGCCCTAGCAAGCCTGTGCCCATAGGTTTTGGTTTGCCACTGGGGAATTTCTAAAAAGCCATCGTTCGCTCCCATCATAGCACCACTGTTTCATCTTGTCTCCTGCTCATTTATCCCATTCCCCTTGTCCGGGCATTGGGTTGACCTATTTGTAGGATTGCACCTTTTCTCGTGGGAAGAAGGGGTGAAAGGCCCAAAAGGTAAAAGCAGTTGGTAAAAGACAAAAGCCTAAAATGAAACCTCGAGATGCTTTGCCCAGGGATCCCCGAGAGGGCAATAAAAAGCCTCTCAGCAAGAAACATGAGGGACCCAAAAATAATAAACAAGATCTAGTCATAGGATAGGGGGTCTCATCATGAGCCAACCTATTAGGTTCATGGGTACCTAGTAGTATGACATTGCCACCATCTGGTTATCAAGCCAAGGCAGTGACCTTTGGTTGCATGGCCAAGGGAAATGGGGTCTCATCACGAGCCAACCTTCTCATCTCTGTGAAAGTACTTGTGGGTAACACTGTTAGCTCTGGTCACCATGCCAAGGCAGTGTCCTCTGGTTATCCCTTGAATAAAAAGAAAAAACAAATAAAAGAATAAAGCAAGAAAAAGAATAAAGGCAAAAACGAGCTTGGAAAAAATGCATCCATGACAGGTACAGCTCGCCTTCTACAAAGGCACCCACAAATAACATTATGCATCCTTGATCCTCACTGCACCCACATGTCTGGACATCCCCTAGCCACATCACCTCACTTACATGGCCTGGATGAAATCTTCTCGGAAACTTTCCTTTTCTTGTGGATACTAGCCCAATAGGACGTCTTGTCTTTTTCTCCAATCTTGTATTGCAGGTTTTTGTAATGTCTTTGAGCTATTGACTGATGTATCAGGTTTTTTATGCATATGTTTAATAATATTGATGATGAGATGTGATTAACATTGCTATGATCCCGGTGACTGATGAGCCCATGGAGGGCATAGCTTTTGATGTGCAGGACCATGCCCGATGGATAGATACCATTTGGACCAGTACACATGGGGAGATGACCAGTTCAGACCTCCATGGGGCTGAAGAACTCACCAGATGGATGTTGATACCCCATCAGGGGGTAGATACAGAATGGAGATGGATCATGGCTTTTGCACCAAAGAGGAAGATGACGTTCCATCAGAGGCACTCTGGTAGGACTAGACCTAAGGGGAATGACCCCTTTTCAGTGGAACGCTAGCCTTGGAAGGCTTAGGACGTCCCCATCTTCACCATGATGTCATCTAGCTTCATGGACACTTTTGGAGGTAGATTGGGCAGCAATGGCATGTGTGGCATGTTGGAGAGGCCCCTGGGGGGCTAATGTTTTGCTCCTAGGTGTCTCATTTGCCCTAGAAGGGGCTAGCGCCTCCCTTGAAGGGGGTTTTACTCTCTTTGCAACTCAATTAGGGTTTTAATTTGACAATTTAATGTAAAAACAATATTATTTTCACATTATGGCCTTGTTGGCATTTTTATGACCTAAAAAGTAAAATTAGGGCATTGATACACTATATATTGAGGGTGTTAACTCTCATTTTATGATCATATATCACTCACCACTTGGTGAGGTCTAAAATTTGCACCCCATTTGGGTTATTGGCTGATTTGAGGAAGGCACACTTGTTGAAGGAAGAGATTTTTGGCATTCTATGGTGTTTTTCTTGAAGGAAGGTGTTACAACTAGGGTTTGCATGATTATTTTCTTGATGATTTGTAAGTATTCTTCTGCAAAACTTCTTGATTGAATGGTTGTAGTTTAATTTCTTGCATCTATTTATAAATATTGTTGAATCAAAACCCTAGGGGACAAACACACAAGTAGGTCATTGTCTCATGTCCCCTGATAGAAAAAAATTTAGCCATTGAAGAAGAAGAAGAGAGCCTAGCCATAGCTACACTCATTTTTCTTCTTCCCTTAAGCTAGTCGTACCTTCTGACTTCAAGAGGAAGAGGACGTCCCAGGCCTAGGTTATCTACACCTAGGGTTGTTTTCTTTTAGGGTTTGATGACAGAGCCTTGCCTTAGCAACACTCTCCCTCTTTAAACCCTCTTGTCTTGACTTTGCTTTTCATTGAGCTAGTTGTTTGCCGGGAAGGAGGAGAGAGCATGAGGCCTTGCTTTAGTAACACCATAGTGAGCCTCTCTCCCTTAGGGTTATGATTTTGGAGCCTTGCTTTAGCAGCACTTCAAAACTTATCCCTCTAGTCCTTTAAAATCTTATCTCTTCAACTTTTGCGTTCTTCACCTATGACTCCATTAACCATAAGGCACTGATCTAGGACCTCCAGCGTTGAAGTAGAATTGGATCCAAACACTCTCAAACCTCTTTTGAACTGAAACCCTAACTACACTAACCCTAACCTACTAACCCTAGAATGCTGGCATCACCCTTGGTTATTTCATCTTGATGCAACAACGTTTCATTCTATAAGCAATTGAATGGTAGTTAAGAGCATTTATTGGATTGAGTGTTGATTTGTTACATCTAATGCTATATCGTTCCAGTATTTATTGACAAGTAACATATTTATCATTGCCATTTTGCAAACACTGATTTGATCAATATTTACTGTCAAATTTCTTACATTTAATATCAGATAGTCACTTACATATGAAGTACTAACCCCATTGAACATAGCTTGCATATATCTTTCTTGTTGTTGTCTTGTTCCAGGCAGGTGAATTTTCTTTGGGGGTTACTTCAAATTGGCCTTTGGCCGGACTATCTGATTTGCAGTAATCTATGAGGGGGGAATTTGTCTTTGTACTATTAGCCTTTGCCCTTTCAAAACCCTAGGTTATCAGGGACGTCTCCCCTGGGCCTAGCCTCCCTAAATAGAAAGAGCCTCCCCATTGTGGCGACATTGAGTGGGGAAGGTTCTTGTTTCGCCAATTTGACCTACTATTCTTTAGCCTTTCTTGCATCTACAAACTGCGCGATAACATTTTGGCGCCGTTGTCGGGGAACACTGAGTCAATTCTCCTCAGACGACAAATCTTTTCGGTAAGCCTTGCCTCAGAGCCTTATCTTACAAGCTTACCTGGCGACTCCACTAGGGTGTTTTCCCTTATCTTTTGATAGTTTCAAGAAAACTATCTGGCGACTCCACTGATGACGAAGCCAACTATGACTTCACAATGGGATCCAGGGAACTACAAACCTTTGGACATGAGTAAAATCTCGGGATATCCCAGAAAAATGCCCCCCTTTTTATAAAAAATGGCTCCCTAGATTCGTTGGCATTGATGGAGAAAGTCTCGATTATCACATGAGCAAATTTTGGGCTTTCTTTCAATACCACCCTGTCAGTGATGAGGCTAAGGATTTGGTGATGAAACTCTTCTCTGCCTTTCTACATGGAGAGGCTAGAAGATGGTATGATAATCTTCCAGCTCCTAGCATCATATCTATGGACCATTTTGAAGAAATCTTCCTTGCAAGGTGGGTTATGAAATTGGAAGATATACAGTCATTGTTGAGAGGTCTTGAAAGCATAAAATAGACAGAGGATGAGACCATCAGAGATTTCGGTTTTAGATTTCAGAGGTTGTTGTACCACATTCCTGAAATCTATCGCCCTAAAGGAAAGTATCTCATCTATCTCTATACCAATGGAATTCTGGGGCATTTGAGCTTCCTCCTAAATAAAAAGGGTCCAAAAACACTTGCAGAAGCTTACAACATGGCCATTCAAATCGAGAAAAATCTCTCCTCATCCAGAACCAATGA
>ML792571.1:82759-93794 GCA_009831015.1 Picea engelmannii
TACCAATGGAATTCTGGGGCATTTGAGCTTCCTCCTAAATAAAAAGGGTCCAAAAACACTTGCAGAAGCTTACAACATGGCCATTCAAATCGAGAAAAATCTCTCCTCATCCAGAACCAATGACCATACCATGGACACTCTCAACCTGATAAAACTAGTTTCCCTTGAAACCTTTGTTGAAGATCCACAAGAGAGAAGGGAACAAGTTTTGGACCAACAAAATGAGGATGTGATTAAGGAGCAAAAACCTAAGCAAGATGGTGAAGTACCAACCCGTGCTCCTCCCTCTGATGAGGTCATCCAAGAACCTATTTCTCCTGCACAACAAAGCAAAGATGAGATTAGTTGCTTTCCACTTCAGGATTCCTATGACACCTTATTCCTTGAAAATGAAGGAGAAACGAAAGATTTGAACAAAATGGATATTCCCTGTTATGCAATCGAAGACAAAGAAGAAATCCATGAGGATGAAACAATAACACATGCTGAAAACGCCAAAGTCCTCGAAGCCCCTGCACAAGAAGAAACAATAAGTTGCCCTCCTCCCCTAGTTTTTTATGATGCTTTACTTTATGATGAAGGAAATGAGGAGGAGGAGAATGAATTTTCAAATGTTTCAAACCCTGCATGTTATGACACAGATAGTGACATTGTTGATAACATTGATGAGTTCATACATGTTGGGAAACGTAGGTAGGATATAGTTGGTTATGACCTGGATCCCATCTATGACACTGAGAGTCATTTCCAAGTGTTGCCCTTGCAATTATCACACCAGATTGCTTTTGATCAGTGGCAACAAGGAGATGAGATTTTTACCCGTACTTTTCAAAAAACCAAGGATGACCTAGTACCTTGTTTTCCTGATGATTTTCAGTCTTATCTTGATATTTTTTACGAGTACCCTTCTGAGCACTTGGATTCTCTCCATGAAAATGATTACCAACCACCACTGTGCTCGGATTTTGATACAAGTAAGAACATTGTTTGCCTAAAGAGCGATTCTCATGACTTCTCATTCCAGCCACCTGTTATTACTTTACCTTGCTTTTCCATTAAAGGTGTAGTTGGGAAGTATATCTTTTATATAGAGTTTCCTCTTAGGCAAACCCTAGAGTCCAAGGGTTGGTTAAATATTACAAGCTTAAGTGTATCTTTTCAGTTTTCCAGCTATCCCTTGAGAATTTTCCAGTCGTCTAACACATCTTTGTCAATCCCTTCCTAGACTTCACAGTATGAGAACGTCTTAGGTAGCCAGTGCACCGACCTTTTGAGTTAGTGTTTTGAAAATTGGACTTTTCTTGACCCTTTCCTGAAGTGGATTGAGTACTTTCCTCAGAGATGGACTTGGCAGGATTTTATCCCTCCCACCTGCCTCCATGAGTTAGACTTTGAGATTTTCGATGATATGATATACATTCTAACTCATGACATTTTTGTGCTTGATTTATCACTATTTTGGTTTATGATGAAGCACAAAGGCAGGTATCGTGGGACATTGTTGTATTGGCTACACTGGTCGTTTGACTACATCGAACATCCAACCAACAGGTAAGTAAAGGTAGGTACTTTGCTTTACATTTGCATATTGATTGTTTTACTCCATTCTATATATATATCTATATGTATGTTGGGGTGGCATTACCACCCCATTTTTGTTATTGATACCCCCATCAAGATTGAGCAGGTCTGCAGGTTATGCCAGAGATGATGAGGTTCTCATGCGCTCTACGATGACCACGTGTCCCCGAGTTGGAGCCATATGTTATCCCCGATTTTTAGGGATAACTAGGAGATCATGTATCGAGGCCCACATGTCCTAGACATGGATTACCGAGAGTAGGATTGACCTGAGCATGGCCCTGGAGGGCCCATCATTTTCTTCTTCCATCAACTTTATCTTGTTAGCAGCAACAACATCCATCACCATCGGCTTGGTCCTGTATCAGACTAGAGGTTCTTGCTCCATAAGGTAATTGGTCCAAGTATCATGGTATGTGTCACTTTTGATCATTGAAACCTTTAAATATATGCATCTAATTCCTTTTATCTCTAACAACTACTTGGATCTTACATTGTCCCACTTGACTATGATTGGGGGAATTGACAGGGTGCCCTAGCAAGCTTGTGCCCATAGGTTTTGGTTTTCCACTGGGGAAATTCTGAAGAGCCATCGTCTGCTCCCATCATAGCACCAATGTTTCATCTTGTCTCCTGCTCATTTATCCCATTCCCCTTGTCTGGGCATTGGGTTGACCTATTTGTAGGATTGCACCTTATCTCGTGGGAAGAAGGGGCTAAAGGCCCAGAAGGTAAAAGCAGCCGGTAAAAGAAAAAAGCCTAAAATGAAATGTCGAGATGCTTCGCCTAGGGATCCCCGAGAGGGCAATAAAAAACCTCTCAGCAAGAAACAGGAGGGACCCAGAAAATAACAAACAAGATCTAGTCAGAGGATAGGGGGTCTCATCACGAGCCAACCTATTAGGTTCATGGGTACCTAGCAGTATGACATTGCCACCATCTGGTTATCACGCCAGGGAAATGACCTTTGGTTGCATGGCCAAGGGAAAGGGGGTCTCATCACGAGCCAACCTTCTCATCTCTGTGAAAGTACTTGTGGGTAACACTGTCAGCTCTGGTCACCATGCCAAGGCAGTGTCCTCTGGTTAGGCCTCGAATAAAAAGAAAAAGCAAATAAAAGAATAAAGAAAGAAAAAGAATAAAGGCAAAAACGGGTTTGGAAAAAATGCATCCATGACAGGTACAACTCACCTTCTACAAAGGCACCCACAAATAACATTATGCATCCTTGACCCTCACTGCACCCATATGTCTGGACATCCCCTAGCCACATCACCTCACTTACATGGCCTGGATGAAATCTTCTTGGAAACTTTCCTTTTCTTGTGGATACTAGCCCAATAGGACGTCTTGTCTTTTTCTCCAATCTTGTATTGCAGGTTTTTGTAATGTCTTTGAGCTATTGACTGATGTATCAGGGTTTTTATGCATATGTTTAATAATATTGATGATGAGATGTGATTAACATTGCTATGATCCCGGTGACTGATGAGACCATGGAGGGCGTAGCTTTTGATGTGCAGGAGCATGTCTGGCGGACAGGTACCATTTGGACCAGTACACATGGGGAGATGACCAATTCAGACCTCCATGGGGCTAAAGATCCCACCAGATGGATGTTGAGACCCCATCAGGGGGTAGAGACAAGATGGAGATGGATTAGGGCTTTTGCATCGAAGAGGAAGAGGACGTTCCATCAGAGGCACTCCGACAGGACTAGACCTAGGGGTAATGACCCCTTTTCAGTGGAACGCTAGCCTTGGAAGGATTAGGACATCCCCATCTTCACCATGAAATCATCCGGCTTCATGGACACTATTGGAGGCAAACTGGGCAGCAGTGGCACGTGTGGCATGTTACAGAGGCCCCTGGGGGGCTAACGTTTTGCTCCTAGATGTCTCATTTTCCCTAGAAGGGGCTATCGCCTCCCTTGAAGGGGCTTTTACTCTCTTTGCAGCTCAATTAGGGTTTTAATTTGACAATTTAATGTAAAAACAATATTATTTTGACATTATGGCCTTGTCGGGCTTTTTATGACCTAAAAAGTAAAATTAGGTCATTGATACACTATATATTGAGGGTTTTGACTCTCATTTTATGATCATCTATCACTCACCACTTGGTGAGGTCTGAAATTTGCGCCCTATTTGGGTTATTGGCTGATTTGAGGAAGGCGCACTTGTTGAAGGAAGAGATTTTTGGCATTCTATGGTGTTTTTCTTGAAGGAAGGTGTTACAACTAAGGTTTGCATGATTATTTTCTTGATGATTTGTAAGTATTCTTCTGCAAAACTTCTTGATTGAATGGTTGTAGTTTAATTTCTTGCATCTTTTTATAAATATTGTTGAATCAAGACCCTAGGGGACAAACACACAAGTAGGTCATTGTCTCATGTCCCCTGATAGAAAAACTTTTAGCCATTGAAGAAGAAGAAGAGAGCCTCGCCATAGCTACACTCCTTTTTCTTCTTCCCTTAAGCTATTCGTACCTTCTGACTTCAAGAGAAAGAGGACGTCCTAGGCCTAGGTTATCTGCACCTAGGGCCGTTTTCTTTTAGGGTTTGATGAAAGATCCTTGCCTTAGCAACACTCTCCCTCTTTAAACCCTCTTGTCTTGAATTTTCTTTTTATTGAGCTAGTTGTTTGTCAGGAAGGAGGAGAGAGCACTAGGCCTTGCTTTAGCAACACCGGAGTGAGCCTCTCTCGCCTAGGGTTATGATTTTGGAGCCTTGCTTTAGTAGCATTTCAAAACTTATCCCTCTAGTCCTTTAAAATCTCATCTCCTTCAACTTTTGTGTTCTTCACCTATGACTCCATTAACCCTAAGGCACTGATCTAGGACCTCCAACGTTGAAGTAGAATTGGATCCAAACACTCTCAAACCTCTTTTGAACTGAAACCCTAACGACACTAACCCTAACCTACTAACCCTAGAATGATGGCGTCACCCTTGGTTATTTCATCTTGATGCAACAACGTTTCATTCTATAAGCAATTGAATGGTAGTTAAGAGCATTTATTGGATTGAGTGTTGATTTGTTACATCGAATGCTATATCGTTCCATTATTTATTGACAAGTAACATATTTATCATTGCCATTTTGCAAACATTGATTTCATCAATATTTACTATCAAATTGCTTACATTGAATATCAAATAGTCACTTACATATGAAGTACTAACCCCATTGAACATAGCTTGCATATATCTTTCTTGTTGTTGTCTTGTTCCAGGCCGGTACATTTTCTTTGGGGGTTACTTAAAATTGGCCTTTGGCTGGACTATCTGATTGGCAGTAATCTGTGAGGCAGAAATTTGTCTTTGTACTATTATCCTTTGCCCTTTAAAAACCCCAGGTTATCGAGGACGTCTCCCCTGGGCCTAGCCTCCCTAAATAGAAAGAGCCTCCCCATTGTGGTGACATTGGGTGGGGAAGGTTCTTGTTTCGTCAGTTTGACCTACTATTCTTTAGCCTTTCTTGCATCTGCAAACTGCACGATAACACAACCTACTCATGTGTAGAGAGGTATTGCATGTGCAGTTCTTTCCTTTGCACCATATCTCTGATATAATGGTATTTGATCTCAATGTGTTTCTATTTATTGTGAAACACATGATTCTCTGAGAGGTTCACCCAGCTCTCGTTATCGCAATGGATAATGGTAGAATCCATCTCATGACCAAATAAATCTGCAAAGATCTTGCGAAGCCACACTGCTTCACGGATTGCCACACATAACGCTATGTACTTTGGTTCTGCAGTACTCAAAGCCACATAGATTTGTTTCCTATTGCACCAGGAAACCATGGCAGATCCCAAAGTAAAACAACAACCAAATGTGCTCTTTCGGTCCACTGTGCTCCCTGTCCAATCTGCGTTGGCATATCCTTGCAATCTCATGTCTACATCGGAGGCATATCTCAGGCCATATCCAACTGTGCCTCGTAGATATCTCAGCACATGCGTTGCTACTATCCAGTGAGTCTGTCTCGGCTTACTCATAAAGTGACTGAGTACATTCACCGCATAGCTTATATCAGGTCTGGTGTTAACCATATACATCAATGATCCAATCAGTTGTCGGTAAATATGTGGATCAATATCGCCTGAATCAGTAAAAGCGTCGTTCATTTTCTTCAGATCCATCACCATCGATGTAGGCATGGACTTGCAGTCTGTCATACCGAATTTCTTCAATATTTCACTGAATATTTTCCTTGACTCAGGAAAATCTCATCAGTCCTCTGCCATACTTCTAGTCCCAAGAAGTAGTGCATCATACCCAGGTCCTTCCTCTCAAATTCAGAAGTCAATGCATGCTTGCATTCAACAATAAGACTTTCTGAGTCGGTGAGGAATAAATCATCAACATACATGACCAAAATCAGGCACTCGTCACTAACATTATGCTAGTATAGGTTCGGATCAACAACACTCTTGTTGAAGCCCAAACTCATCAAGAATCCATTAATCTTCTCATACCAAGCATGAGGTGCCTGCTTTAATCCATATAGGGCTTTCTTCAACCTGCACACACGAGACTTCTTATCATGTATCACAAATCCATCTGGCTGCTTGATGTAAACTTCTTCATCAATCTAACCATTGAGAAAGGATGTCTTTACATCCATCTGATGTAGTCTCCAATCCATGGATGCATCTAGGGAAATGATCGTACGAATGGAAGTGTATCGGGAAACATGAGCAAATGTATCCTCGTAATCTATTCCCTCCACCTGAGAGAATCCTCTAACCACAAATATCGCTTTGTACTTCTTGACACTTCCATCAGCTGTATACTTGATATTATAGATCCAATTTGAAGTCACCACAGACTTCCCTTGCGATCTCGAAACAATATCCCACACATCATTCTTCATGATGGATTGATACACTTCTATCCTGGCATCTTGCCAAACTTGTTGTCTTGCTGCTTCTCCATGACAAGAAGGCTCAATATCAATGATGTGGCTCATGTATGAAACATAGCTCAAAAATATCTGTGGTTTCTTGCTCTCTTGTAATGTACCTCGAGGCGCTGCATGTCCCTCTACCTCCTACGGAGTTTGTTGAGCCTAGGAAGGCCTTTTATGGCCTACTGAAATGTCTCTGGGAGCATCAGCTGGAGCTATGGGATCAACTGGATCAATGACTGTCTCCCTCTAAACTACTGAAGGGGGAGAAGGTACTATCTCGCTGTCAACCTCCATCTGAGATTCTTTGGATCTTCGAAAGGCTATCTCTTTCTCAAAGGTGACATCTATGCTCACCTCAATCTGTCTCTGACCAAGGATGTGGATCCTGTATGCCTTTGAAGATTCAATGTACAATACGAATGTACCCTTTCTGCATGAAGGTTCTAGCTTGGTCGTCTTCTCCTTGGGAGTCATGTTCTTCAAAATATGATGAGGACTCATGTTCTGAACATACACAACAGTCATGGATGCTTTTGCCCACAGAATCATAGGTAGATTCTGATCATGTATCGTCGCTTTGGTTGCCTCAATAATGGTTATGTTCTTCCTTTCTGCAACCCCATTTTGCTGAGGGTTATAAAGAATGGTGTACTCCCTCTTGATCCCTGCCTCAATACATAAATCACTAAAATCCCTCGAGGTGTCCTCTCCTCCATTATTTGATCTCAACACCTTGATCCTCCTCCGGGTCAGGTTCTTAACCTGAGCTTTAAACTCTTGAAATCTCACAAGGACTCCATCCTTGGTATTCAAGAAATAAATCCATGTCTTCCGAGAGTGATCATCGATGAAGAACACATAGTACATATATTCATTCGAGGAAGCAACAATCATGGGTCCACAAACATCTGAATGTATCAAGTCCAAGATCCCCTTGGATCTGTTGTCACTACTCAAGAAGGACCCCTTGACATTCTTGCTAAGAGCACAACCTTTGAAAATTCCATCATGTTGAACATGTATCTCTGGAAGGCTTGTTACCATCTTCCCCAGAGCAGGAAGGGATCTATAATGTATATGAGCAAGTCTCCTATGCCATAACTCGCTCAAGTTCTTAGTATCATGTAACAGGGCCTGGACTGGTCGGACAATCAATTTGTACAAGTTGTTTTCTTGAACACCAATAACTCGGGCATAATTCATATTTGAGTTCTTGTGCCATGCAAGAATTTTTTTTCAGAGAAGGTAAGCTTGTAGCCTTTATCCTCTAAGGAAGAAACAGAGACAAGGTTCCTTTTCATCCTAGGTACATACAGTACCTCACTCAGCTGAAGTGGTATATCAAAATCTAGTTGGAATGTTGATGTTCCAACTCCTTTCACTGTATATCTGGCATTGTCATCAAGTACAACATGTATACTAGACTCTTTCTCAACAAGGTTTGTCAGATGATCTCTATATCCAGTCATGTGTCTGGAAGCACCACTGTCAATTAACCAAATATCACTATCAATAGGAACCGTACCTGAGAGTATTGATATGAAGAAGAGTGCTTCATCTTTTATGCCTTCATCTCTTTAATGTGGTTCTGGATCAACATCAGTAGTGGATGTAAGTTGTCTTCCTTTCTTCCTGATAGGAAAGTTTCTCGCAATGTGTCCATACTTGTCACATCTGAAACACTGAATCTTCAAATTGTCTTTTCTGTGTTCATGGCCTGAAGTTGATGAAGTTTTCTTATCTTTGAATGCTTTGTTGAAACTTCTTCTATTTCTTCTTCCTTTCTTTGTATGAAAAGCAAGAGCATGTTTGTCATCATGAAGGGAGTCTTGCACTCCTTTGGCTATGAGTCTGGTTTCCTCCTGGGTGCATTCTGTCCATAGACGATCAAATCCAGGTAGATCTTCTCTACCACTGATACTTTGAAGAAATGGTTCCCAATGTCTTGGAAGAGTATTGAGAGTAGTCAAGACAATTTCTCTGTCTGATATGGTTACTCCAATGGCACCCAGTTGATCTTTGATCTCTGAAATCCTTATGAGGAAGGTAGCAACGGTGTCAACTTTTGTCATCTTGATATGTCGAAGTTGATTCTTCAATGTAAGGGCTCTGAGGGTGTTGTTACTCTCAAATAAATTCTTCAACGCATCATACATCTCATAAGTTGTCTTTAAGGTAACAATATGATGTAGTAGATGATCTCTTACTGAATATGTGATTATCTTCCTTGCTTTGATGTCATCTGCCTTCCAATCATCCTTCTCTTCATTGATAGTTGTTTTTGGTAGAGTCTTTTCTATCAAACTCAATAGGTCATCATCTTCCAGGGTAATCTGTAGTCTTGATTTCCAGGAACTGAAGTTGCTTGATCCATCAAGCCTATCTTCCACCAAAGTTCTGTTCCTCATGGTTTGTAGATTCTTCCACAAACCCTAATGACTAGGCTAGGAAACCTAACAGCTAGGCTAGACTAGCAACCTTAGGTTTCGTTGGAGTTATGACTTCCAACAATAAGCCTTGAAAGTCAAAAGAACAATGGTGAGCTGAAAAGTCCTTTAATGAGCTGTAGAAAACCCTAAAACCAATATTCTGTAGAAAATTGTGGAAACCCTAGAAACCCTAGGGCCAAAAATGAAAAATTATCGTAATTTCAATATGAGAGTCTCTAGAGGTGCACTAAAGGAGGTCATAGACTCCTATGCAAAAATTAGCCCCAACACTCAAGTGTAAAGTGACGTCTGACTCTTTAATTGCTTGTGCAATGGTTTCTTCAGGAACCCTGCTCTAATACCATGTTGAATTTTTAATGCTTACCTCATGCACATGTATTTTATTTCAATTAGCATGTACTTGAACTATAAACAATGCAGCAAGACCATACACAAGTGTTGCAATAACCAAGATCACAAGAAGAATAACCATGCACAAGAACACAAGAAGTATCCTGGGAAAACCCTTCTCAATCAAGGGAAAAACCCAACAATCCTTTGCTATATTATGAAGAGAATATCCCCCACACCATAGACCTTAGCACACAAGAGGGTGCTTACAAAACCTAGAAACTAGTGCCCTAGAGAGGTGCGCACTTCAGTTGTACAAGTGCTTGCTGAAATTATGAGATGACAAGTGAGTGAGTGTGATCCACAATGAGGATCCACTCTTATTTATACAAGAGATGACACAACAAAAGGTGTGTCTATTGGCACAATAGGGCCGACTTCTATAGCTCAAAAATCTAATTAATCTTTACACAATATTAACAACATAATTAGGGTTACAAGCAAATATTACTCTCAAACAATATAGCAAGGATCTCTCTCATCCTCTAGTGCTCAACCACTAGGGAGACGTCCACTTGTGCTCAACCACAGGGACACCACACTCAATAGATTAACTCATCTAAGTCCACAAGAGTACCATCTGGAGCACCATCTCAAGCCAAAAAATGACCAGAAAATGAAAGTGCTTAGAAAATGACTCTGAACTTACTAGGAGATGTGCTAGACTGAGGCGAGTTTGCCGGAGCAGACTTTTTTTGAAAATTCCAAGCCTTACCCCTTGAAACTTGAACTGCACAATTCTGGACTTGTACTTCTTGTACTGGTTTTGATTTCCTGGTTTCCTGGTACTAATCAAAACTAGGGTTTGACTTTCCATAGAATTTGGCCACTGAAAAAATTCGTTCAAGCTGCCAAAAGATGGCTAGGGTAGGGCACACTTCCCAAGATAGTTTTTGGTAAAAAAATCCTCTTCAGTAAAAAAACCCTAATTTTCTTGTACGACAACAATAACGTCTAGATACCTAGTGAAAGTTTCTCTATTCAGTCAAGCTATGATACCATGTTAAGTTTCTAGTGTTGTTATTATGTTATTTCCAAATTACATGAGCATTCAATGCATTTCCAAAACAACAACATAAAGAGGATCACTAAAAGAAATACAATCACAAGGTACACAACATTTTATCCTAGGAAACCCTCATGGGGGAGAAAATCCAACAAAAATTTCCTCAATAATAGATTGCCAATACAATGCCAAGACTAAGACCAAAACACCAAAGATAAACCAAGATTGAGCATGCGCCTCTCTTCTCCTTCCTCTTGCAACTGCAACCGCCTTCAAGATATGCGCACTAGATGAGTGAGAGTGAGTGTGTTCAAATGAGGCACCATCCTCAAATATAAATACAAGTTGAGGAGGCGCTAGGGTTATGTATCTTCACTTGGTGGGGCCAAATTCTCCTAGAAGTGGTTAAAACCACTTTATAATTACTAGGGGCCGACTTTACAAATACCACTATACAAATGCAATTTGACTGTTAAGAACCAAATACCAATATAGCATAGAAAAACCTCAAAAAAAGTACTCAACGCCTTGAAAAAGAGATAATTTTATATAATAAGCCTCTTCGAGGGGGCAACCTCCTTTTACCCCACTTAAATGTTCAAGTACAAGATGATTCAAAATAAAAATGTCTCCTTGGTATATATAGGAGACTAGGAGGTATAATTACAACTAATGGCCTAAAGCCGACAT
>ML792571.1:97987-111581 GCA_009831015.1 Picea engelmannii
GTGGCATGTTGGCCAAGTATCACTTTTGAACCTTGATTTTGAGGTGGTTCTGCTAGACAATATTTCTTCTGTTGTATCTCCCAAGTTTCAGCCCTTCTGGGTATGAAATTTTATTTTATGTAGTTCTCTGATATTTCTTCTCTGCAATGCCATAGGTCTGATCAAAATTGTATGTGCCCAGTGGAATTTACGGTAACTTCCCGACAACTTGTCGATTTTTTTCCTTTCCAGGAGATCTCACTTGTATAGTGTGCCCCACAAAAAATAATTGATACAAAATTCTGAAACTCGCACCATAAATATTAAATATTGTCCAAGATCCAATGAAACCAGTCCCACACAATTTGGATACTCTAGGAAGAAGTTATGATTGTTTTACTGGGAACACCTTCTTGAGACTAGTCAATAGGATTAGTCAGATACCCTATCTTACACAGGGTGTATCCACAAATTTAAGATGACCCAAAATATGAACCTTTTACCACATATACCTTACTAATTTCTGTAAATATCCTCTAAAGTTTAGGGTCTAAAACGTTACGGAAATTTTTTTATAGCGAAAATGCTGCAATGACTCATTTCAGGATGATTCCAGAACCCTATCTTGTACAGGCTGTATCTCTGAAAGTATAAGGCCTCAGGAGCTGAATTGTGAACCCAATGTACATTGATCTGTATACTAAATACCCTCCAAGCCGTTTCTTCTGAAACATTGTAGAAAAAAAGTTATAGCGAAAATGCCAAGGTGTCTCAGATGTAGCAGCGAAACCTCAAGACCTTGAGCTCTGATACCATATGTTAAGAACCAAATACCAATATAGCATAGAAAAACCTCAGAAAAAGTACTCAACGCCTTTAAAAAGAGATAATTTTAGATAATAAGCCTCTTCGAGGGGAAAACCTCATTTTGCCCCACTTAAATGTTCAAGTACAAGATGATTCAAAATGAAAATGTCTCCTTGGTATATATAGGAGACTAGGAGGTATAATTACAACTAATGGCCTAAAGCCGACATAAATAAAATAACATTACTAATATAATATGCCCCAATTAAGGGGTAATGAGCCAATATTAGGGCTTAACATTGATCAATCCACAAAAGGGGATTTGATCTTATACAAGACCCAACTTGATCGATCTGCAAAAGGGGATTTGATCTATAAAATAATAACTAAAATATAATTAGAATATTCTTCGAAGTTACAATATTTCAACAATGCCATTGACATTAAACCAAAAAATAATCAAGAATGGGGTGTGTATATGGGTTTGTAGCAAATGCAATAGAGACAATTTACTAATGAAAGAGACAAATACCATGATAAATTTTTTTATTACCTAACTGATTAATCAAGTCAATGTATATTCACCATTGTGAACAAGATGACATGTTTTAATTTGAATTTTTTATCCAAAATTTTCCAATGTGACAATGATATATTATTGGAGATTGTTTTTGATGATGAACATTGCCCATGATGTTATCTTGTTGGATTATAACTTTTTTATATCATATAGTTGACTGAGGAACTTGTATAGCTTAATTATGCTCATTTGATTGGGAAAAATGGGGCACCATGATACTAGTGAATATAATCTACACCAATAGTATATTAATAAAATATTCTAATAATTTTCCCTTATTATACAATAAGTTACATTATATATGTGTATTGTAATAAACTTTAATACATATGATGCATTATCTTCTCTTACATAAAACCATGCAAACTACTGCATTGCCTAACCCATTAATAGTGATTTGCAATAACAATAATTTCTAACAAACATGTCTTTTTATTTTCATACTATAGGTATAGGTTGATATTTACATATAAATTGGAATTTTTCCCACTATTCATGTTAAGGTGTAATCGTGTTACACATCCTGAGAAAAATGTATTTTTTGCATTTTAACTTAGCTAAAGTGATTGTTAATATGTGGTCTAACATTTTTTCACAATGTCAAATTAAATTTGAAAGGGTTTTTTCAATGAGATTGAGAAGTAGTTTGTTGTAGCTCCCTGACTTCATTTATGTGAACTTCTTAAATTATCATTGATTTATATGATTTTCTATCAACTATTGTCATTTGGATTTTGTATTCAAGAAATACATTAATGATAAAATATGCTTGGATGGTTAAGATCCATCATGATATCTTTCTTCATCCAATATTTTTTCTATTATAAGATTTTGTTTCTTTGTATTATATATTTGTGGCAAATGCTTATGTTTTGTATTTTAGATTTTGGTAAGTTTATTTCATTCTTATCGATACTGAATCCTTGTTTATATCTCTCATTTTCACTCAGTTATATCCATGAATTAATGTGCATTGAAGATTCACATTAATAATAACAATGATATATAGGTATTGATGGAGTTCAATGTTGATGACATGGTAATTAGTGGTGTGGATCCAACTACTGTCTTGAATAAGTAGAACAATTCTTTTGTGGTATTTTATTAGGGACATTGAATAGACAAAACCTTTTTTGATCAATTTGTATCTTGGACATTTTCACTATAAATAAATGTCTAAGGCTATACTACATAACATGAACATTAAGTATATTCCCTATAAAAATTCTATATTTCTATGCTTAATTAATTTGAGTTGCTTAATGTAGTATAAAGGTAAATACAATGAACTCCAAGGGTAGAAACCCCTTGAATGATAAGGGGGTTGAATTGAATGTCAAGTCTTCTAGAAGTGAAAGAAATAATAAACAAGACAACAGTGTTGAAAACATTATATTTGATAGGAAGCTAAGTAATATACCTATGAAGTGGTCAACCTCAAGTTCTTGAATGGTAGGAAAGACTTGTGATTTTCCTTGGATCACATCAAATATTAATGGTAAAGACATGTTGAACATGAATAAAGTGGACAATTTATATCCTTGGCTTGGTATATCTTATATTTCAATGGTTAAAGTCTCAGTGGACTTGAGATTTGCATATGTATGTTTATTTTGTTCCAAGTCTTTGCCTACCTTGAATAACAATAGGGTTCTCATGTGAATGACATAGGTTTATTGCTTCCATCTTGTGTACAAGTGTTGAATTCATTATCCAACCATAACTTGTATAATCTCCTATATTATCTTCTAATTTTATTATTTGTGTCTCACAAATTTTTAAATATTGATGGCTTGTAAATTAATTACCAATGTTTATTTCCATGTTGATTGCTTGCTTGAAAAAATATTTTTATTTGTTTTAGAAGGGGACTACATTCTTATCTATCTATTAACAAATCCACCAGCAATTAAGAAGGTTAGCATGGGTATATATGATCATGTAAATCATAAAAATTACTATCCTATATGAAATTGGTTTGAGATGGGGTTAGTTTGTTTACTATTTGAAATAAATTTAGAACAATCTTCACATCCATCCTAAGTGCAATTTTGTGGATCTTCATAAAGAACGGAATTGATTGTATGATTTTCTTTGTTGAATAATTTGATGGTAGATCAGATTTTTACTTTGCCTAGGAGTTTGCAAGTATTGAACCACTTTTTAAGTGCAAGAGATACAAAAAAAATGATACTTGTTTGATTGCCATTTTTTAATTGATTATAGCACTATGATCATTGTTGCATACATGTCTCTTTTTTGGAAGGAACACCCTATCAAATTTTATTCTTTCCAAACTATTAGTGGTGTACACATTGTTGTTTGGTACATTTTAGGCAGAAAATTTGTAAGAATATCATTTAGATGAGAATTGTTCTTATAAACCAATGTGTGTAAATATAAAATGTTCATTGGTCACTATAGTAGTTAATCTATTATAATTGATATTTTAATTTAAAACCTTAACTTGGTCCTCATTGCATTTTACTAAATAGTGCGCTACAATTGGTGTTTTTAATCGACATCTTAAACCAAAGAATCTAAGATTTTGATATTTTAATTGTAAACAAAAGGTGGTCAAATAAAGATAATTAATATTATATATATATATTCCATCATCTTTTGAAAATCCATGTTATGAAGTAAATTGTTTTACAACCATTGTGAAATAAACAATTTGGATTATGCTAAAATCAATTCAAAATAAATATAACTAATATACATTGAACTGTACTTATTATACTAATGACACGTTATAAAGTCTTATAGCTTATATAAAAAAAATACTTAGATATAACAAAAATAATCAAGTGCCTCGTAGGTTAGCATAATGGAATTATAGTTTATGTTTAAACATGCCACAAACTAATTAATATTTGTTTTTTTTCCTGATTCTTCTATTTAAAACAAAAAAAAATCTACATATTACATTATCGACAATAAGCCCTATGCTATGTTAAGGACAAAGTTACATGTGTTCTACCTTCTCAAACCATAATTTGAAGCTATTAATTAAACAAATTAAATAAGGTGGCTTTACCTATTATAAAAGGGTGTTTATGATTATATATCACTGATTTAATTTAAAATATAAAGCTTATAATTGGTTAGTGGATTTATTTATGAAAAAAATCATGATATATTTAAAATAAGATTAATTTCATAATATTTTATAAAATGCACTATCAATGTTTTGGCTTGTCTTAGTCATTTTGTTGGAATGTTTTGATCACTCAGAAAGGTTGTTCAAAGATGAAATGAAAGGCAGGGTTGCAAGTAACAATAGCTTTTTAGAATCTACGGTGGTTGGTTTTAGGGCCTATAGGCTAGCTTATGTTATTGATATTTCTTCTTGAAATATCAATACAAAGGTTTTTATCTTCGAAAGAATATATATTTTTTAATTTCTTAATAGATTTTGAGCATTCTTGCTTGATGTAATGTTTAGTTCTATGTAACACACTCGACCCCCTATTCCTCTTAGGCTAGTGGGATGTTCCATTTTTTGTCCTTCTCTCAAGGCAAGTACTCAGTTTCACACTGAGAATCTCCTTGTTCGACCTCCAACGATCAACGATATCCTTCTAATAATCCCATTGTGATGACCATGGACATGAGTGTTTCCAATCGAACAACTAGAATTACTTCTCGCCACTAGATCAATGATGTGTAGAAACTCAGAATCTTTCCCATCGAAAGACCAGATCGCCAGGATTTATCGCCCCTTTGATGGCTTCTTTCCAATGGATCATTCCTAGGGATCCAACGACTCTCGGACATGGAGACCAACAACTCTGATCTCATCGGTCCTTTTACTTACTCAACTATTATCACCCATCTCAACACCCTTTCCTAGATTCGTCTAAGTGGGACCCACAACAATCTACAGTTGAGATCACATTGTGCACCCAATCACATATCTACAACTCATGTCCTCTCTCGAAATCCTCCTTCATTGGACTGCATCCACCTCGAGCATCGTAGGCCATTTCGACTGTGTCACTCCGAAGGCATCCTCCAATGGATCTAACGATCCTCATTCCACCTCATCTTGTTGAAGATTTGTAACTTCAGGCAAGTCATTTTCCACAAGAAAGTACAAGAAGACCCATCTACACCATTACAAAATCCCCAGGAAGAAATTGAAGACCTAGGCAGAGAATTCGGCTCCACTAGTAAAAGACGAAAAATAATAAAGTAGTTTGAAGACCTAGAATAAGAATTTGGCCCCAGACAGGCGCCCAGATTAGTATAAATACAGGACTGGATCATTTCATTTGGACAGTTAGACAACTCCTTTTGCAGTGTGCACAAGGCAATTGCAGCTGTAGTTTTGGTAATTTTTCTATTTTTGGGTTTGTTGTATCTTGATGAGTGCACTACACTTGAGAAGGATATTCTTGGTTGTGCTTGGTCATCTTATTGAGGTGCTAGGTCTTGGGGATGCTAGCCTTTGGGATGATCTTCTCTCTATGGTATTTTGGCTATTGATGGTGATGTACTGGTAATATTTTGGACTAAATTCTTCTATAGAAAGGTTGTTGGGTTTTCTCCCAAGATTGGGTTTCCTAGGATAAACTCTTGTGTTCTTGTGTTTACTGTGCATGGTTAATATTTCTAGATCTTGTCATTTCCATTGCAGTATTATAGTTGAGATTTTTAGTGTATATTTATTCTATGATAATTGTTGTATGAAAGTGTATTTTGTTATTAATCATAAGGCAATAACTATCAAGAGTCGAGAATCATAAAAATCAACATGGAATCAAAGCTAGTTGAAATATTGCCACTGCACAGTGTATGTTTGCCACTGCATATAACTGAACTTGTCAGGATCGTTGAACAACTTATTGGAGGACGTTGAGTTTAATTTTTGCATAGATCAACACGCCCTATCCTAACGCACCCCCTAGTGGTCTCAAATTGCTTCTTGGTGAAAGTTGAAATTTTACCTAAAACCCACTAATGCAATTGGAACAATTTTCTTTGCGAAGCTTGCTGAGCATTTATTGGGACGAGTTGAGGAATTTTTTTTGTATAGAGAAATTTGCCTTGCCTGAGCAAACCTACTGCACTTCTCAGTTTGACTTTCCCTCAAAGTTGAAATTTCAGGGTTTATTGACATTTTCCTGGACATTGAACTTTCTGCTATCTTGATTTTGTGATTTCCTCATGCATTAATGGTGTCCAATTTTAGATTAGAAGACAAACTGGATGGTGTTACAAATTTCAGAGGTATGTGTTAGAATATGATGGATGTGCTCATTTAATCATAGACAATATCACTATTCTGGAAGCAAACCCTAGGCTAGATAGCCAAACAAGATAGCGCACCTCTTTCTCCAAGGATAGTGCACCAAACAAGAGCTAATCAGAGAGTCCAAACCATAACCAAGAGATAGTCCAAGCCAAAACCGAAATCTGCTAGCTACAACAGCTGCAACGACACCTTTCCTCCATACTTGTGCACAAACGGGCCAACTGCAGTGCGCACAAGTGTTGCTTCTGCAGTTCTGAGAATGCCTGCCAGAATGGAGATTGACCTCATGTATTTATACTAAATCTGACAAACTGTCTGGGTTGACTTCTCATTCTAGGTGCTTATTTACTTAGTATATAATATTTCCTTTAGCCAACTTCTTCTCTTAGGGGCCAATAACCTAATACAAATTATCCTCTTGAGCCGACTTGTCTTCTAAGGTTATTAGCCAACTAATTAGGGTTTCTTCTTGCTTCTCGGAATATTCTATTCTCTTCGGGTTTACATGTGTAGGTAAATACCTCCCACAGCTACCATAATATCAATAGTATGCACTTATATATGTTTCCAAATTATATCATTTAGCAGAGTATGAGGGTGTTTACAGGGGATGTACAAGGGACCTTGTCCAAGAAATAACCCAAAGGGACCATTGGATCTAGTGCATTTAGAGGAATAACACACCCTCCCTAGCAATTAAGACTCCAGGTTTGCATATCAGGTTTGATATTTTTATATTGTTGCATCTTAAATAAATATTGTAATCGTGACAACAATCTTTAGAGTTCTATTACTGCTGAGTACTTTTTGCTATCAAATGTTTAATGACACTTGAATATTGTTAGTACAATAATCCTTATGTAAATGCTCATTGTTTAGTACTAATAATGCACTTGTTTACAAGATAGAATTGATCTCCTTTAGGAAATGTTCTTGGTTGTTGTCTTTGTCCCGGACATGTTACCTTGTAAATTCCATGGAGGTTACCATGGAGATGTTATTGTTTTGTTTCGGGCAGGTTACCACGAAGAAATGACTGGTAGCAACACTAGAGAAGTGTTTTTCTTATTCTTTGTTTCTTATTCTTGTTCTTGTTCCAGACAGTCCATTGACAATAGCTCTAAGAAAGAGCTATACTGACAATTGTTCATGTTCATATTTTTTATTGTTCTTGTTTCTATTTCCTATTCATAAGAATATTGTTCTTGTCTGTTATTTTCCCTTGTTATTGCTCTTTTTGGGAAGATCACAGGTGGTAGCTCTGAGAGGGAGCTATAGTGACGGTTGCAGGAGGCAACATATTAGATGGTGTCTAGTTTGAGACATGGAGAAAACTATCCAAACATAGAGTAGTGCACATGAACGTATACATCCATGTACCGAAGGTGAAGAGGACGAAGTTAGAACTTTCTAGAAAGAAGGATACTTTTGTGGGATACATAATGTTTCACATGGAGATTGATTGTGAAGAGCATAAGGCTCCGACGATGATCATATAGATCCCTCTAGTCCAATTGTTCACTCTTTAGATCACCAGGAAGAGTCAGTAGAGCCAATCGGGTCAGTGGATCTACCTAGAGGTGTTGCAGTGACCAGGAAGAGGCCAACATGGTTTTATGATACCTTGCAGGATGCAGTATAACATGCAACTCCTCGTGATACTTTCATGGAGAGAAAACTACCTCAGAGATTCTCGAGTTACATGGATTCACATCATTGATTCCAAACCTTCTTATTATGAGGAGGAGCATGTGGCTCCACCAGTGGTGAGGCAGGTGACCCCACAAAATACCAGCTCAGAAGGAGCCAGAGTTCAGAGGGAGTCAACCCTTAGGATCTAGTAGGGAGGAACAAGCTCGTAGGACAATTCATTGGAGATCAAACTTCATAGGAGATTAACAGATGCGGAGGGAGTAGATGGCTCTAAAGATTGTATAGACTCAGAGTGAGTCATGTTTCAGAGGTAGCATGGTACTCCAGGATCGATGGATACTTGATGAGCTTGGTTTTAACCAAGAATGATGCAGACTCAAAGTGAATTTGATCTCAGTAAGAGTCAGTTGCCTCAAAGGGAAATCCAATCATTTAAAGGGAGTTTCCCCTCATATCCAGGTGAGACACTAGTACATATGGCTCAAGATTCGATGAAATATTACAAGAAGGATAAAATTAATGGTATTGTCGATTTTTTTTTCTAGCCTCCCCGACGTTAGTCGTAATTACAAATTGATTCTATATACGTCAAAATTCAGAGGAACTTTTGTCTAAAGTTCAACGCATTCTCTATGGGTTGAACTTACTACGGATAGACTTTTCTCCCCTCAAAACAACCACTAATAAATAAACTCCACCAACATTGGCATTGGAAAGTTGAAATTTTATATATCCATGCGGACGAAACTTTCATTAAAATATTTACCTTTCACGCCGTCACAGCTTTGGTTAAAATCTTTGGCAAAGTAAATGTTGCTCCTACCATTCTTAGCGCCCAATCCTGATTCTTGATTCTCCCACTAAAAACTCAGAGGTGCCACACCGTGAAAGAATTCATCTGATTTCTGGAATTGAGCAATTTATAGGTTCAAACTCCTCTACATCTTTGCGGAATACAAAAAATTTCCCAGGCATCATGTGTGCTCTTAAATCACTCTTTTTATGGTGGATTCCGACCTTTTTTACAGTCCATTCCCAGTTTTGAGCCCATTCGCGAATCCATGGAAAATGCTTCAATCGACCTTAATGCCATCGCGGTCGATCAACTCTGTATTCGTTCAAATATATTTTTATTTGTTGTTTTGGGTGCATTCCATCGATTTCGGTATTTATATAAATTGTTTTTTACTTTCCAGGCAGAATTTCCATGCTTGCAAATAATCATGTTATGTTCAAGATAGAGTTAGGGTTAGGGTAGAGGAGGTGCTTTCAATGAAGATTGATCGATCCTATTTAACGAAAAGGGTGGATCGTCATAATGCAAGTCGCTGCGAGGTAGGTCGCCCAACTTCTCCCTCTATCCGACGATAATGCCTTTCTAGGACTGGGATATATGCTTTCCCTGTTCAGGGAGCTTCATCTGGTAAGATAATTTTGATTAGGGGAAGTCTTAGGCGGTATGAATTTTGTGAATTCGCCAATTGTATGATCCATTTCTTTCATTTTCTTTTCTTTTTTTAATTAACGAACAACTAATACATGCTTTCAAGTGTTGTTTAATTAACGACAGCTAATATGGTTCCCTTTAGAGGTTCATAGGTTCGATAGAGACTATGAGACATGCAATTTTAGTTTTGAAGAGGTCAATGCAGTTATTTATGAGTTATTGAAGAGGTTAAAATAATTCATCGTCTTCAATAAATCTTCTCTTCAAAAGTCTAAAATATTGGTTTTGAGTATTTTAAAAACTATCCAATAGCCTATATCTATGAAGTCTTGATTTTAAAATGTTAAATTTTTAATACTTAGCTCGTGCACATGTAGTCTATTTCATTTAGCATGTACTCGAACCATAAACAATGCAATACTACTATATACAAGTGCTACAATAACCAAGATCAAAAGAAGATAACCATGCACAAGAACACAAGAAGTATCCTGGGAAAACCCTTCTCAATCAAGGGAAAACTCCAACAATCCTTTGCTGTATTCTCAAGAGAAGATCCCCCACACCATAAACTTTAGCACACAAGAGGGTGCTTACAAAACCTAGAAACTAGTGCCCTAGAGAGCTTCAGACGTACATGTGAATGAGTGTGATCCACAATGGGGATCCACTCTTATTTATACAAGAATTGACACAACAAAAGGTGTGTCTATTGGCCCAATAGGGCCGACTTCTATAACTCAAAAACATAATTAATCTTTACGCAATATTAATTATCTTTCACATGGTGGGGCCGACTTGTACCCTTCACAACATAATTAGGGTTACAAGCATATGTTACTCTTAGACAATATAGCAAGGATCTCTCTCATCCTTTAGTGCTCAACCACTATGGACACATCCACCTGTGCTCAGCCACAAGGACGTCACTCTCAACAGATTAACTCAAATGAGTCCACAAGAGCACCATCTGGAGCACCATCTCAAGCTGACTGAACTAAGTCCATAGGAGTGCAAGGTAGGAGACAATCTCAACCCGACTCAACTTAGTCCAGAGGAGTACAAGGCAGGAGACCATCGCAAGTCCTCTCAACTCAGTCCAGAGGAGTAGAAAAGAGACCACACATCATCACAACTCAGTCCAGAGTCTGACGCACACCCAACACTTGGGATCTCTTTCATAGATGTCTCAACTCAGTCTAGAGGAGAGTGATATGGAGAATGTTTCATGAAGTTGCAATCAAAAACATTCCCTCTTAGCTAGGGAGGCATTCTCCACCAGGCCAAGTATCTCACGAAAGTACTCGAACTTAGTCATGGCAAGCAGTTTGGTGAAGACATCTCCAACCTACTCACGTGTAGAGAGATACTGCACGTGTAGTGCTTTCCTCTGCACCATATCTCTGATATAATGGTATTTGATCTCAATGTGTTTCGATTTATTGTGAAACATATGGTTCTCTGAGAGATTCACCCAACTCTGGTTATCGCAATGGATAACGACAGAATCCATCTCATGACCAAATAAATTTGCAAGTAGCTTGCGAAGCCACACCGCTTCATGGATTGCCACACATAACACTATGTACTTTGTTTCTGCAATACTCTAAGCCACATAGATCTATTTCCTACTGCACTAGGAAACCATGGCAAATCCCAAAGTAAAACAACAAACAAATGTGCTCTTCTGGTCCACTGTGATCCCTGCCCAATCTGCATCAGCATATCCTTGCAATCTCATGTCTACACCGAAGGCATATCTCATGCCATATCCAACTGTGCCTTGTAGATATCTCAGCACATGCTTCACTACTATCCAGTGAGTCTGTCTCGACTTACTCATAAACTAACTGAGTACATTCACTGCATAGCATATATCAGGTATAGTGTTAACCATATACATTAATGATCCAATCAGATGTCGGTAAAGATGTGGATCAATCTCGCCCGAATCAGTAGAAGCCTCGTTCATTTTCTTCAGATCTATCACCATCGATGTAGGCATGGACTTGCAGTCTGTCATACCGAATTTCTTAAATATTTCACTGAATATTTTCCTTGACTCAGGAAAATCTCATCAGTCCTTTGCCATACTTCTAGTACCAAGAAGTAGTGTATCATACCCAGGTCCTTCATCTCAAATTCATAAGTCAATGCACGCTTTCATTCAACAATAAGACTTTCTGAGTCGGTGAGGAATAAATCATCAACATACAGGACCAAAATCAGGCACTCGTCACCAACATTATGGTAGTATAGGTTGGGATCAACAACACTCTTGTTGAAGCCCAAACTCATCAAGAATCCAACAATCTTCTCGTACCAAGCATGAGGTGCCTGCTTTAGTCCATATAGGGCTTTCTTCAACCTGCACACATGAGACTTCTTCTCATGTATCACAAATCCATCTGGCTGCTCGATGTAAACTTCTTCCTCAATCTAACCATTGAGAAAGGTTGTCTTTACATCCATCTAATGTAGTCTCCAATCCATGGATGCATCTAGGGAAATGACTGTACGGATGAAAGTGTATCAGGAAACAGGAGCAAATGTCTCCTCATAATATATTCCCTCCACCTAAGAGAATCCTCTAGCCACAAATATCGCTTTGTACTTCTTGACACTTCCATCAGATACATGCTTGATCTTATAGATCCACTTTGAAGTCATCACAGACTTCCCTTCCGGTCTTGGAACAATATTCCACACATCATTCTTCATGATGGATTGATACTCTTCTATCATGGCATCTTGTCAAACCTGTTGTCTTGCTGCTTCTCCATGACAAGAAGGCTCAATATCAATGATGTGGCTCATGGCTGAAACATAGCTCGAAAATATCTGTGGTCTCGTGCTCTCTTGGAATGTACCTTGAGGCGTTGCATGTCCCTCTGCCTCCTACATAGTTTGTTGAGCCTAGGCAGGTATTTTATGGCATACTGGAATGTCTCTGGGAACATCAGCTGGAGCTATGGGATCAACTAGATCAATGACTTTCTCCCTGTGAACTGCTGAAGGGGGAGAAGGTACTATCTCGCTGTCAACCTCCATCTGAGATTCTTTGGATCTTCGAAAGGCTATCTCTTCCTCAAAGGTGACATCTATGCTCACCTCAATCTTTCTCTGACCAGGGATGTAGATCTTGTATGCCTTTCAAGATTTAATGTACAATATGAATGTACCCTTTCTGCATGAAGGGTCTAGCTTGGTCCTCTTCTCCTTGAGTACATGAATGTATATTGGACACCCAAATATCCTGAAGTGTTCAACCTTGGGCTTCACTCCAGAGAAAGCTTCTTCGAGAGTCATGTTCTTCAAAATATGATGAGGACTCATGTTCTGAACATACACATTTGTCATGGATGCTTCTGCCCACAGAATTATAGGTAGATTCTGATCATGTATCATCGCTTTGGTTGTCTCAATAATGGTTATGTTCTTCCTCTCTGCAACCCCATTTTGTTGAGGGTTATAAGGAATGGTGTACTCCCACTTGATCCCTGCCTCAATACATAAATCACTGAAATCCCTGGAGGTGTACTCTCCTCCATTATCTGATCTCAACACCTTGATCCTCCTCCCGATCAGGTTCTCAACCTGAGCTTTAAACTCTTGAAATCTCGCAAGGACTCCATTCTCGGTCTTCAAGAAATAAATCCACGTCTTCCGAGAGTGATCATCGATGAAGAGCACATAGTAAAAATATATGTTCGAGGAAGCAACAATCATGGTGTTGAAATAATGTAACTGCGAAGAGCATTCTTATTATTTTGTTATTGGATTAAATCCCCATTGTGGATTAATCATGTCATTATTATTATTTTTATTATTAGATTAATCCCCATTGAGGATTAATCAAGTCGGTAAT